>CAUYRH010073146.1:0-22461 GCA_963574655.1 Perodicticus potto
GGGCGCCTGTAGTCCCAGCTACTTGGGAGGCAGAGGCAAGAGACTCACTTGAGCCCAGGAATTGGAGGTTGCTGTGAGCTGTGATGCCACAGCACTCTATCCAGGGTGACAGCTTGAGGCTCTGTCTCAAAAAAAAAAGAAAAAAGAAAAGTGGCTAAGCAAAGTCCTCACTACCAATGCAAAGGTCTCTGGAGGTGGGGCAGTGAGCAGGGACACTAGAGATCATGCAATGGGGCCTTCATGGTGAGGTCACTGCCCTCACAAGAAGGGATATCAGTGCTCGGTCCTCTCTACATGCGTGGACACAAGGAAAGGTTTCCTGCAAGCCAGAAAGAGGCCTCCACTGAACCCAGCCACAGCAGCACCGACCTCCGACCTCTAGGTCCACATGTGAGAAAGTGGCTGCTGGCTGAGGCACGGTCTTCAGAACTCAGGCAGCCGATCTAACTTCATAGTGGAGATTCAGAGACAGTGCAGTGTTTGATGCACTGCTTTAATAAAGGTACTGAATAGTACAATTTTTTTTTTTTTTTTTTTTTTAGAGACTGAGTCTCATTTTATTGCCTTCGGTAGAGTACCGTGGTGTCACAGCTCACAGCAACCTCCAATTCCTGAGCTTAGGCGATTCTCTTGCCTCACCCTCCCAAGTAGCTGGGACTACAGGCGCCTGCCACAATGCCTGGCTATTTTTTGTTCCCGTTTGGCTGGGGCCAGGTTCAAACCCACCTTTGATACGTATATGGGGCCGGCGCCCTACCCACGGAGCCACAGGCGCCACCCAGTACAAATTTTTTAATGGAGCACTACTAAAGTGGTTGTGGGGACAGGATATAAGGAACAAAATAATTAAAGAATGAGAAGACTGGCCAGGCACAGTGACTCACACCTGTGATCCCAGCACTCTGGGAAGCCAAAGCGGGAGGATCCCTTAAGCACAGGAGTTCAAGACCAATCTGAGCAAGAGTGAGACTACATCTCTACTAAAAATAGAAACACTAGCCAGACATTGTGGTGGGTGCCTGTAGTCCCCAGCTACTTGGAAGGCTGAGGAAAGAGGATGGCTTGAACTCAGGATTTTGAGGTTGCTATGAACTATGATGCCATGGCACTCTTGCCAGGGTGACAGAGTAAGACTCTGTCTCAAAAAAAAAAAAAAGAAAGAAAGAATGGAGATCTCAAAGGCTTGGAAATATTGGAGAATTCTCCAGGTTCCTCAGGACTTGACTTCAAGGTCCCCTAAACTTGGTTTGAAGCAAAACCCAGTACCTACCTTCCCCAAGCCCCATCTTCACTTGAGCCTGACACCTCTGCTCCCAACTTCCCGCCCACAAACGCATCTGTGTGCATCTCCACAGAGCCATGGAGAGACAACAGCAGCAAAGCCATCACTACTGAGACTGCAAGCAGGCAGAGGGGAGACATGACTGTTCCAGGAAGATGGGCGTTGAGAGGGCAGGAATGAACCAGGGAAGGGGGGATGCTGGGAGGGAGGCCACAGCACCCAGATCAAATCCAGAGAGGCAGGTGAGGAGGCCCTTAGCACCTCATTGGGAGGAAGGGTTTACAATAACTGCCAGGGTCGCATTTCTGTGACCAGGAGTACAGGGATTCCAGACAGAGTAGGATCACACAGGAAAGGGTACCTGGCAACCCACTCAGCTTCAGAGGGAGAAGGCTGGCCTTGCAGCTGGCACCTTCTGACATCATCACAAGTGGCAGAGACAGTGCTCAGCAGCTAGCTATTGATACTCTGGAGTGTTTAAAATAGCCTGTGTCAGGCAGCGCCTGTGGCTCAATGGGCAGAGCACTGGCCCCATATGCCAAGGGTGGCGGGTTCAAACTTGGCCCCGGCCAAACTGTGACAAAAAATAGCTGGGTGCTGTGGCGGGCGCCTGTAGTCCCAGCTACTTGGGAGGCTGAGGCAAGAGAATCGCCTAAGCCTAGGAGTTAGAGGCTGCTTGTGAGCTGTGTGATGCCACGGCACTCTACCGAGGCCGATAGAGTAAGACTCTGTCTCTAAAAAAAAAATCCTGTGTCCCTAATGTAGAAAGACAGCTTCCCTGCAACCTCAGGCAGGTCTGCCCAGGAACGTACCAGCACCGCACTGCCGTGTACTCCAAGGACCCATCCTGGACTCCGGCAGCCAGAGCATCGAGGGCAACTGATGACAGAAGCCAAGGACAGTCCATCAGAAACAATCCCTAACAAAGCTTTTACGCACAAGGAATAAATTTGTGAGCTACATCCCCAGAAAGCACCACATTCAAGACTTCTAAGTGCCCCAGTACTACTGAGATCCGCAGCCTTTACAATTAATCAGAATCACAGATTAACGTGCTGCCTCTGCACAGCACTGCCTATCAAATCTTAAGCCAGGTAGAAGGCAGGAGACAGAGTCCAGGGGAGATGCAGAGGGTAGGCCCTTCAACAGGCACTGCCCAGCAGCCAACTCACAAATCAGCATTCTCTGCAGCACATCCAGGGCGACCTGTCAAAATAGAACCTAAATTACCACCACTTGGTAGTTTTCAAACAGTCACATATTCACACTATATAAGAGGTTACTTGTTATTCTAAAGTAAAATAAGTTAACTTTACAAAGAGGAAATTTTTAGAAAATTTTTAAAATTTCCTCTTAGGGGCGGCGCCTATGGCTCAAAGGAGTAGGGCGCTGGCCCCATATACCGGAGGTGGTGGGCTCAAACACAGCCCCTGCCAAAAACTGTGCAAAAAAAAAAATTTGGCTCGGCACCTGTGGCTCAGCAGACTAAGGCGCCAGCCACATACACCTGAGCTGGCGGGTTCGAATCCAGCCTGGGCCCGCCAAACAACAATGATGGCTGCAACCAAAAAATGGCCGGGCGTTGTGGTGGGCGCCTGTGCTCCCAGCTACTTGGGAGGCGGAGGCAAGAGACTCGCTTGAGCCCAGGAATTGGAGGTTGCTGTGAGCTGTGATGCCACGACACTCTATCCAGGGTGACAGCTTGAGGCTCTGTCTCAAAAAAAACAAAACAAAACAAAAGAACAAAAGTTGTTAATGTGATATTTGATATTCATTTTGCATGCTAAGTCTTCACTTTCACATTTATGTCACACCTTAGTCCAGACTAGTCACATTTCAGGTGCCTAGTACCCATGTGTGGCCAGTGGCTATCACATCGGATCGCACAGCTTTAGGTAGTATTCTGATAATCACCTTCATTTCTACCCTATTTCCTACCCCTGTCTTGGCACCTGCACTGTTTAAGAGCCTTTGCCAAGGCTTTTTCCCACCCTGCTTTCCCTCTCACTATGGCTCTGTTCACTTTCCATTACCCAGAAACTGTTCAGACTGCTCAAGTTCTTCCCTCCCGTTCTTAACCACTGTTAGGATTTTGTTCTTCTGGGTATCTTCCTTGACATTTCAATGGGATTTTCATACCCAGCACATGGACTTAGTCTGTCTTGGATCAGAAATGTGAGGGGGTTTTTAAAAGTAATATTTAGATAATAATAATAGGATTGAAAAGCCCACTGGTGCCCTCCGCTCCTAACCCCTTCATTCTGCTGTACATCTACATGGATCTAAGGAAGCTACACTGATTAGTTGAAGGAGAAGAAATAATAATTTTGTATTCTTGATGACAGTGAGCACAGAGACGCTGTTATGTAGTATATCCTGCCTCCTTCTAGGGTGGTAACACAAATGAAATGTCCCCTAAATAAATCCACATCTAATTCAATACCATCAGATTCTGTTTACAAATACGTTTATGAGAGAGTTTTCATTTACATGAATTCTTCTATGTTTAAAAAGAATGGCTCAGGCAGTGCCCATAGCTCAGTGGGTAGGGCGCTGGCCCCATATACCCAGCCTGGCGGGTTTGAACCCAGCCCAGGCCATCTAAAACAACAATGACAACTGCAACAAAAAAAAATAGCTGGCCGTTGTAGTGGGCACCTGTAGTCCCAGCTACTTGGGAGGCTGAGGCAAGAGAATCACTTAGGCCCAAGAGTTTGAGGTGGCTGTGAGTTGTGATGCCCCGGCACTCTCCCTGGATGACAGCTTGAGACTCTGTCTAAAAATAATAAATAAATAAGTAAATAAATAAATAAATAAATAAATAAATAAAATGGCTCATGGGGGAAAATAATCTTGCCTTTCCTGAGTGGCACTTAGTGAGGCTCCATTGGACTGGCCACTAATTCTTGTCACAAAGATTCCCCAAAGTATTTACTTCCAGACTAGATTAAAGGCAAATTGGAAGGCCACAAAAGGGAACAATGTAGAAGTATGTATGTCTAAAGATGAAGAGCCCCTGAGTTAAGACAAAGCACATCCTATGTGCTGAGGAATGAGATTGATGAAAGACTTTCTTTTGACATGAATTAGGAAACTTGACAGATGTTCCCCCGAGGGTGAGAAGGGTGGCTAATCTCATGCAAGTGTATCAGTGTGATTAGCTGTAGAAGCTGCAGGCCATCCATATTACTGCCTTTCCCCCCAACAGCCACTCTTAGAATAGTATGGAGATGCTCTAAAACTCTGCTTTCTTACAGATATAATTTAAGGTCATTTTCATTATTATTACATTATACAGGTGTCTTAGTCTATTTCATGCTGCTATAACAGAACACCTGATACTAGGTCATTTCTAATGAACAGAACTTTATTGGCTCACAGTTCTGGAGCCTGGGAAACCCAGCATCAAGGTACTGGTGTCTTGTGAGGGCCTCCTTATTGCCTCATCACGTGATGGAAGGTGAAAGGACAAGAGTGCAAGAGAGCAGACTTGCTCCCACGAGTCCTTTGTATAATGACATTGATCTATTCACCAGGCAGAGCCCTCATAACATAAACATCTCATCTCCCTAGAGGCCCCACCTCCCAAATATGCTGCACTGGGGATACACTCAAACCATAGCAACTTGCTTACTATAGACAACGTGTATACTGTTTGTGTCATTGTTACCATATGTATTTTTTTTAAGTTACCGCTGAATTGTATTTTTTTTACTTGTAAAAATTTATGAGACACAGTGCGGTTTTGTTACATGCATAGATTGTATAATGGTCAAATCAGGGCTTGTCTTAAATATGTATTTAAATATATACATATTTTCTTAAGAAAAATATGAATATGTTGAATATATTGTTTTTAAACCTTCTTTTAAGTTTATATATTTAATATTATAGAATATATATTGAATTATGCAACTAATTTAATATATTATGAACATATTTGTGCATCATTAAATTTCTAAATCTTTTTTTTGCAACATCATTTTTAATGGCTGCGTGGTTTTCTATTGTACCATTCTCTCTCTGTGTCAGTATTTTTTTTTTTTGTAGAGACAGTCTCACTTTATCACCCTCAGTAGAGTGCTGTGGTGTCACACAGCTCACAGCAACCTCCAACTCCTGGGCTTAGGCAATTTTCTCGCCTCAACCTCCTGAGCATTTATTTATTTATTTACTTATTTATTTATTTTTGCAGTTTTTTGGACAGGGCCAGGTTTGAACCCACCGCCTCTGGTATATGGGGCCAGTGCCCTTCTCCTTGAGCCACAGGTGCTGCCCAGTATTTATTTATTTTATTTATTTTTGAAATTTTTTTTTTCTTTTTGGGTTGCAGCCGTCATTGTTGTGTTGGCGGGCCCAGGCTGGATTCTAAGCCACCAGCTCAGGTGTACATGGCTGGCGCCTTAGCCTGTTGAGCCATAGGCGCCAAGCCTATTTTATTTATTTTTTATATAAATAATTATTATTTTTTTTGAGACAGAGTCTCACTATGTCACCCTTGATAGAGGGCTGTGGTGTCATAGCTCACAGCAACCTTCAATTCTTGGGCTTAAGTGATTCTCTTACCTCTCCCAAGTAGCTCAGACTACAGGCACCCACCACGATGCCTGGCCTTTTTTTTTGTTGCAGTTGTCATTGTTGTTTAGCAGGCCTCACTGGGTTTGAACCTGCCAGCCTCAGTATATGTGGCTGGTACCATAACCACTGTGTTACAGGCACTGAGCCAATGTGTCAGTATTTTTAATATGATAAATTTTGTTTTTTGCTCATCAGGTAAAGAATGCAGATTTCCAAAAATTTTTAACACTCTAGAAAAACATCAGAATCTCTAGTTTGCTGATGCCCCTTCCTTCCGTTATCAGTTTTTTTCTGACTTGATGCCTTACTGCACTTTTTTGCTATCACATCATTTCAATGGGAATTGGAGAAGGGTGGGTTATTCAGTGGTTCTCTTGGCCAGCCAACAGTTCAGTATCAGGAAATTTGCCTCTTTATATAGTTACTTTCTTGTGTAATTATTTAATATTATGTCTCATGTTACCTTTTACCTTAAAAAAATAAAAACTTGATAAATTAAAGTGCTAATATTAATACAAGAAAAGTAGATCTTTTAACCTTATAGACAAAAACCAGAAATCATTGCGTATTCTGAAAGCAGTTAAGTCTTTACTCATTGGATATAAGTCAGTTATCTGGATATTTAGTTGTGGAGAGGAAAAATAATTATATAATATAATTCAACTGTTAGGAACATATCATCAAAGATGTGATTAATAACCTAAAATTCTATTAATAAATGAGTGGATAAATAAATTATAGTATCATCTACTGGAATGTCAACAACAAGAAAAAATAAACCACAACTACACTCAGTAGACAAATACAGAAAACTGACAGAGTAAAGAAAAACAATAAAATCAAAATATGGGTCTTAAATCACTAAATAGACAAATCCGTAGAGAAAGAAAGTAGATTAGTCATTGCTTAGGGCTCGAGAGGTTGGATAAATGGGAGACTTGGAGGTTGATGCCTAAGGGGCATAGGGTTTCCTTTTGGAGTAATGAAAATGTTCTAAAATTGATTATGGTGATGAATGCACAACTCCATAAATATGCTCCAGGACATTGTATTATACACTTCAAATGAGTGAATTCTATGCTATATGAATTATAGCTCAATGAAGCTGTTAAAAAATAAAAGAGAAATTAACATATTCCCTGATTAAAAAAGAAAGCTGAGAGAATGTATTACTACCAGACCTCCCCTACGAGAAATACTAGAGAGAGTCTTTCAGGCTGAAATGAAATGACTTTAGACAGTAAGTTGAATCCGCAATAAACAATATGGAGCAACAGCAAAGGTAAACATAAAAGACAATATACATGTATATTCTGTTTGTAACACTTTTTCTCTCCAACCTGGTTTAAAAGATGATTGAATAAAGGAATACCTGTTAACTGTGTTGATTGGCATATAGCAGATAATGATTGTATGACAATATTAGCAAAAGGAAGAGGAAAGAAATAGAGCTGTATAGGAGCAAAGTTTTTGTGTTATTACAGTTAACAAGCTATAAATTTACAGTTTGTATTAACCTGCATTAGATTGTTATAAGATATTAATTGTAATCCCCAAGGCAACCAGTAAGAAAATAATTTTTAGCCAGACGTTTAGCCAGACGTGGTGGTTCATGTCTCTAATCCTAGCACTCTGGGAGGCTGAGGCAAGAGGTCCTTTGAGCTCAGGAGTCTGAGATCAGCCTGAGTAAGAGTGAGACTCTGTCTCTACCAAAAATAGAAAAAGTTATCCAGGTATTGTGGCAAGCATCTGTAGTCCCAGTTACTCAGGAGGCTGGGGCAGGAGGATAGCTCAAGCCCAGGAGTTTGAGGTTGCTGTGAGCTAGGCTGATGCTATGGTACTCTAGCCTGGGTGACAGAGCAAGACTCTGTCTCAAAAGAAAATAAGAATAGCAAATATATAATAAATAATAAAATAAAATAATCAAGAATCTGAATGTTTTCAAATAGAAATGTCTTTTAAAAAAAGAAAATAATTTTTAAAATATACTAAAAGAAATGAAGGACAATTAAAATTACACACAAGAAAATATGTATTTAACACAAAAGAAGCAGTAATGGAAAAATAAAAGCACCAAAAAGGTATGTGACATGTAAAAAGTAAGTAGCAAAATGGCAGATATAAATCCTAGTTCATTAGTAATTACATTCAATGTAAATAATTAAAGACTTCAATCAAAAGGCACAGACTAAAAGAATGAACAAAAAAACCCAACCACATGCTCTCTATAAGAAAAAAGGTTTAGCTTCAAAGACATAAATAGATTGAACATAAGAGGAAGGAAAAACATATATCATGCAAACAGTAGTCAAAAGAAATCTGGAGTAACTATATTAATATTAGACAAAATAGCCGAACACTGTTACTATGACAAAAAAGGGCATTTCACAATAATAAAAAGGTCAACCCACCAAAAATGGATAACAATATAAATATATACATCCCTAATGATAGGGTCCCTAAAACTACAGGATGCAAGAACTGACAGAATTGAAGAGAGAAATAGACCATACAAGAGTAACAGTTGAAGACTCTAATATCCCTACTTGCATTAACAGATTGAATTAGGCAGACTATCAATAAGGAAGTAGAAAATATGAACAATACTCTAAACCACCTAAACAGACATCAGTAGAATATCCCATCCAGCAACAGCAGGATTCACATTCTTCTCAAGTGCATCATGAAACATTCCCTAGAACTTAGAGAATGGGCCACAAAACAAATCACAAGGGTCAAGATCATACAAAATATGTTCTCCAACCACAATGGAATGAAATTAGAAATGAAAAACAGAAAAAGTGTGGGAAACTCACAAATATGTGTGTATTTTAAAAATACACTTCGAATAACCAGTAAGTCAAAGAAGAAATCACAACGAAAATTAGAAAATATTTTGAGATAAATTAAACAAAAACACAGCATATAAAACTTACAGAATGATACTAAGGGGAAATTTATAGCTGTACACAACTATACTATGTAATAGAAAAGAAAAAACATTTAAATCAATAGTAGGTATTAGAGCAGAAGTAAATGGAATAGAAATTAGAAAAGCAATGTGAAAAAAAAAATCAATGAAACCAAAAGTTGGTTCCTTGAGAAGATCAACAAAGTTGAAAAACTTTTAGCTAACCTGACAGATGGGGGGTGGGGAGGGAGAAAGGATTCAAATTACTAAAATCAGAAATGAAAGAAGGGAAATTACTATTGATCTTACAGAAAGAAAAAGAATTATAAGTGAATACTATGAACAGTTATATGCAAATAAATTGGATATCCTAAATGAGATGTGGACATATTCCTAGACAGACACAAACTACCAAAGTGTAATCCAGAAGAAATAGAAAATCTGAATAGACTGAAAACAAAGAGACTGAATTACCAACACCCCCCAAAAAAAAGTCACAAGGAAAAACCTAGGACTAGGTAGCTGGTCAGTTCTATCAAATGTTTAAAGAAGAATTGACACCAATCCCTCTCAAAGTCTTCCAAAAATTAGAAGAGGGAACATTTCCCAACTTATTCTCTGAGGTCAGTATTACTTTAATACCAAAACTAGACAAAGACATAAGAAAGGAAACTACAAATCAATATCCTTTACAAAGATAGATGCAAAAATTCTCAACAAAGTACTAGTAAATGGAATCCAACAATTTGTGAAAAGGAATATACATCATGACCAAGTGACACTTATCTCAGGAAACAAAATTGGTTCAATATATAAAAATCAATGTAATAACCATATTAATAGAATAAAGGATAAAATTCACACAATTTTCTCAATTTACACAGAAAAGGCATTTGAGAAAAATCCAATAGCTTTTCACAATAGATCATGAAATAGACTAGGAGTAGACGAAAACTTCCCAAACATGATAAAGAACGTTCACGAAAAACCCACAGTTAGCACCATACTTACTAGTAAAGGACTAACTAAAAGCTTTTCGGCTAAGATCAGGAACTACTTCTATTCCACATTGTACTAGAAGTTCTAGATAGGAAAATAAGGCAAGTAAAAGAAATGAAAGGCGTTCACTTTGGAAAGAAAAAAAAAATCTCTATTTACAGACAAGATCATTTTGTATAAAGAGAATTCTAAGGAATCTATACACACCTACGTACATGTTTTTATATGTTGTTAGATTAAAGCTATATATTGGTGCTCATAAACAAGTTCAACAAGGTTGCAGGACTGAAGAGCAATATACAAAAATCAATTATATTGCTCTATATAGGCAATGAACAATCCAAAAAGAAACTTGAGAAAATATTCTATTGACAATTAAAAATTTGTATGACAAAAAGAATAAAAAACATAGGAATAAATTTAATCAAAAAGTGCAAGCCTTATATATTGAAACTACAAAATTTCTTTTTTTTTGAGACAGAGCCTCAAGCTGTCACCCTGGATAGAGTGCTGTGGCATCACAGCTCACAGCAACCTCCCACTCCTGGGCTCAAGCGAGTCTCTTGCCTCTGCCTCCCAAGTAGCTGGGACTGCAGGCGCCTGCCACAATGCCCGGCCATTTTTTGGTTGCAGCCGTCATTGTTGTTTTGGCGGGCCTGGGCTGGATTTGAACCCGCCAGTTCAGGTGTATTTGGCTGACGCCTTAGCCCGTTGAGCCACAGGCGCCAAGCCAGAAACTACAAAATTTCAAAGAAATTAAAGAAGACTCAAAGGAGTTGGATATCCTGCATTCATGGATTTTATATAGAAAATCCTTAGGAATCCACACACACCTATATATATGTTTTTATATATTGTTAGATTCAACAGCTATGTAGTAGTCCTCATAAATACTTACTTTATTTTCCTGGATAGAACTTTTAGTACAATGTTGAATAAAAGTATTTCTTTATAGTATATTGTTAAAAGGGCAATGCTTCTCAAATTGATCTACAGATTTAATGCCATCTGTATCATTTTCCAGCATCCCTTGTAGCAAAAGTTGAAAGCTGATCCTATAATTTATATGGTAATTCAAGGGCTCCAGAGTAGCCTAAACCATCTTGAAAAAGAAGAATAAAGTTAGAGGACTCACACTTTACACTTTTCCATTTCTTTTTTTTTTTTTTGAGACAGAGCCTCAAGCTTTCACCCTGGATAGAGTGCTCACAGCTCACAGCAATCTCCAATTCCTGGGCTCAATTGCCTCCGTCTCCCAAGTAGCTGGGACTACAGGCGCCCGCCACAACGCCCGGCCATTTTTTGGTTGCAGCCGTCATTGTTGTTTGGCGGGCCCGGGCTGGATTCGAACCCGCCAGCTCAGCTGTACATGGCTGGCGCCTTAACCCGCTGAGCCACAGGCATGCCCAGCTATTTTTGATGCAGTTTTGGCCGGGGCTGGGTTTGAACCCGCCACCCTCCGTATATGGGGGCGGTGCCGTACTCGCTGAGCCACAGGGGCCGCCCTGTTCAGGTAGTCTTAACATGGGAGGCCAGAAATCCTTGGAAGGGTATGCAATTATTAACATATGATGGGGATAGGACAGTTGTGTAGTATTGAGAGAACGGACTTTTTTTTTAAGCGATAGGGGCTTACTATGTGACGTGGGCTGGATTTGAACTCCTGGCCTCAAGTGATCTTCCCACCTTAGCCCCCAAGCAACTGGGACTAGGAGTGTACCACCATGCCCAGAAGGACACTTAATCACATTTTCACAAGGCTCCAGGACCTAGAAGAGGCCCAGCGGTCACAGTGGGGGCTTTTTCTGTTTGAAGCTTCTGTGGAAATGGGGCCTTTCCGGGCACAGCCTGGGGAAGGGGTTGGAGGCCCATGGTGGAAAGAGATAAACTCCAGGCCTGGTGATAAGTTCAGAGAGAAGCGACAAAACCCAAAGCTTCCCAAGAGGTAGGCTCCTACAACTCCGGCACCCATCCCTTTCCTCCTCCCCCTTCAAAACAAAACAAAAAAACCTCAACAACAACAAAAAAAACCTCCAGCGAGGCAGTGCCTGACACTTACGGAGACCTGTGAGAGAACAGCGCCATCTCCTGGTCCATAGTGGAAAACAGTTTCTGTGCTGCAGGATCCGGAGCTGCTACTTCCGGTCCTCTCTGGTGATTGGAGGGGTAAGCAGGCGTCTCCAATACCCTGAGAAGTAGGTCTCCCACACACCAAGCTGGGGGCTTGGCCAAGGCGCTTCCCCTTCCAGGCCTCAGCTTCCCCTCTTCCAATGGCAAAGGATTGGTAAAGCCACACAAGCTGCTGTAGTGACAACAGTTTCCTCTTATCCTGCACACATGGGCGGGGAGCTGGTCGTCGGGGAGGGGGGCCCATTTCTCCGAGTCTGGGCTCTTCTCTGCCTTCTGTTACCAACCTGCCCAGAACTAGATGAGGATGTCAGAGGCAGAGCTAGGAGGGGTCTGCTGTCCCAATGCTTCAGACTGCCTTTTCCAATCAGGTAGTGCCTTTTCCCATCTGCCCAGTACATCCTCTGAGGGGAGCTGACTGGTCACCCCAAGACAAGAGTTCCCCGTGGGGCGGTGGGAGGGGAGGTAGGAAACCAGCAAGGGCGCCAGGTCCCAGGTGTGCCCAGCACTAATGGAGGAAGCTCCCTTTACCCAATCTTCCTCCTCAATTTGTCTCTCCAAGCCTGATCGATGATGCCTCTGTGCTCAACTGGCTGCCTGACCCCTTCCACCTGGACACCTACCTGTCCCGCAGATAACCACTCACTTGATATATCCAAACTCCATTCTTCTAGACCCCACTCCTTGGTTCTTCCTGGTTACCAAAGGCTTAAAGGCCCACAGAGCTTGAGGCCTAGGGACCAGGCCAGACTTCTTAGCCCCCAAATCAATGTCCATCAAGTCCTATTGTACCCCAATACGATATCACCTTAGTGAACCCCAAAATTCACTTCACAAATGTTCTCATGTGCAAAATGGAGATAGCAACAACCCTACTTTACACATCTAATGCTGTAAAGATTACAAAATTAAGATAAATCAATGTAAGGTGTCTTTTTTTTTTTTTTTTTGCATTTTTGACTGGGGCCAGACTTGAACTGGACACCTCCAGTATATGGGGCTGGCACCCTACTCCTTGAGCCACAGGCACTGCCCTAATGTAAGGTGTCTTAACAGCACATGGCTCACTACAGATACTTCGCTGAAAAATTTATTGGCAGTTATTAGTAGTTAAGGGTAAACTGAAACCCATTTATTTGGAAGGACACAAATTCACTAAGCAACTTACAATGGCTGTGACAAGGTTGGCTTCATACTGTGTGTCTGTACAGTAGTGCCCCCTTATCCACAGGGGATACATTCCAAGTCCCCAGTGGATAGTTGAAACCGTGGACAGTACTGAACCCTATATATTACTTTATTTCCCCCTATATGTACATAACTATGATAGGAATTTGGCACAGTAACAGATTAAGAGTAATGATAAAATAGAACAATTATATTGTACTGTTCACAATTCGTGGATAGAAGATTCTTACCAGGTGGCACCTGTGGCTCAAAGGAGTAGGGCGCAAGCCCCATAGGCCAGAGGTGGCAGTTTTAAACCCAGCCCCGGCCAAAAACTGCAAAAAAAAAGATTTTGGCTCGGCGCCTGAGGCTCAACAAGCTAGGGCACCAGCCACGTACACCTAGGCTGGCAGGTTCGAATCTAGCCTGGGCCCGCCAAACAACGACGGCTGCAACCAAAAAAAGGCACAGAATTGTGGCGGGCGCCTGTAGTCCCAGCTACTTGGGAGGCGGAGGCAGGAGACTCGCTTGAGCCCAGGAACTGGAGGTTGCTGTGAGCTGTGATGCCACAGCACTCTATCCAGGGTGACGGCTTGAGGCTCTGTCTCAAAAAAAAAAAAAAGAAGATTTTTACTATAGACTTTAGCAGTCTGTGACTTTTTTTTTCCTTCTCGAAGCCAAGAACTTTCACTTCTGTCAGGATCACTATTCCTGTGCTTTGGAGGCTATTATTAGATAAAATAAGGTTTACTTGAACACAGACACTGCAATACCAAGGCAGGTAGCAAACAGAGAGGATGTGCTGACCAAAGGAATGGTTGACATCCCAGGTAGGGCAAAGTGAGATTTCTTTCTTTCTTTCTTTTTTTTTTTGAGATAAGAGTCTCATTATGTTGCTCTGAGTAGAGTGCTATGGCATCATAGCTCACAGCAACCTCAAACTCTTGGGCTTAAGCGATTCTCTTGCCTCAGCCTCCTAAGTAGTTGGGACTACAGGCACCCGCCACAACACCTGGCTATTTTTTTTTTTTTTTTTGAGACAGAGCCTCAAGCCGTCACCCTGGATAGAGTGCTGTGGCATCACAGCTCACAGCAACCTCCAATTCCTGGGCTCAAGTCTTCTGCCTCCGCCTTCCAAGTAGGTGGGACTACAGGCGCCCGCCACAACACCCGGCCATTTTTTGTTTGCAGCCGTCATTGTTGTTTGGCGGGCCCAGGCTGGATTCGAACCCGCCAGCTCAGGTGTACATGGCTGGCACCTTAGCCCGTTGAGCCACAGGTGCCGAGCCTGGCTATTTTTGTTGTTGTTGTTGCAGTTGTCATTGTTGTTCTAGCTGGCCCAGGCTGGGCTCAAACTCACCAGACTCAGTGTATGTGGCTGGTGCCCTACTTACTGAGCTACAGGCACTGAGCCTATATTCTTTTCTTTTCTTTTTTTTTCTTTGAAACGAGCCTCAAGCTGTCGCCCTGGGTAGAGTGCCATGGCATCACAGCTCACAGCAACCTCCAACTCCCAGGCTCAAGCGAGTCTCCCGCCTCTGCCTCCCAAGTAGCTGGGACTACAGGCGCCCGCCACAACGCCCGGCCATTTTTTGGTTGCAGCCGTCATTGTTGTTTGGCGGGCCCAGGCTGGATTCGAACCTGCCAGCTCAGGTATACGTGGCTGGCGCCCTAGCCCGTTGAGCCACAGGCACCGAGCCAATAGTTTTTTTTGTGTGTGTGATTTTTGGCCCGGGCTTGGTTTGAACCTGCCACCTCCGGCATATGAGGCTTGTGCCCTACTCCTTTCAGACACAGGTGCCACCCTCTTAATAGTTTTGTTTGTTTGTTTGTTTTGAGACAGAGTCTTACTATGTTGCCCTGGGTAGAGTGCCCTGGTGTCCCAGCAACCTCAAACTCTTGGGCTTAAGTGAATCTCTTGCCTCAGCCTCCCAAGTAGCTGGGACTACAGGCGCCAGCCACAATGCCCAGGTATTTTTTTGTTGTAGTTGCCATTGTTGTTTGACAGGCCCAGGCCAAGTTCGAACCTGCCAGCCCCGCTGTATGTGGCTGACGCCCTAGCCACTGAGCTACAGGCGCTGAGCCATTTTTTTTTTTTTTTTTGCAGTTTTTGGTCAGGGCTGGGTTTGAACCCACCACGTCCAGCATATGGGGCCAGTGCCCTCCTCCTTTGACCCACACACACTGCCCTGAGCCATTCTTTTGTTGGTTTTTTTTTTTTTTTGGTAGAGATAGAGTCTAACTTTATTGCCCTCGGTAGAGTGCCGTGGCATCACACAGCTCACAGCAACCTCCAACTCCTGGGCTTGGGAGTTGAGGCTCTTGCCTCAGACTCCTGAGTAGCTGAGACTACAGGCGCCTGCCACAATGCCCGGCTTTGTTTCTGGTTTGCAGGTCTGCCGAGGCTGGGTTTGAACCTGCCACCTTCGGTATATGGGGCTGGCGCCCTACTTGATGAGCCACAGATGCCACCCCCTGAGCCATTCTTAACAGTTTTTTGGGGGTTTTTTGTAGAGACAGAGTCTCACTTTATTGCCCTTGGTATAGTGCTGTGGCGTCACACAGCTCAAGCAACCTCCAGCTCCTGGGCTTAGGTGATTCTTTGCCTCAGCCTCCCGAGTAGCTGGGACTACAGGCTCTTAATAGTTTTGAAATGTATCATTGCATAATGCACATTAGGCAAGATCCTCCCAAATACCCTCCCTCCTCCTGCGTTCTCCCCCAGAGTCTCACTTTGTCACTCTTGGTAGAGTGCTGTGGTGGCACAGCTCACAGCAATCTCTAACTCTTGGGCTTAAGCGATCTCTTGCCTCAGCCTCCCAAATAGCTGGGACTACAGGTGTCCTCCACAATGCCTGCCTATGATGAGGTCTCACTCTGGGTCAGGCTGGTCTCGAACTTGTGAGCTCAGGCAATCCACCCGCCTTGACCTCCCAAAGTGCTTGGATTACAGGTGTGAACCACTGTGCCCGGCCTTTTATTTTTTTTCTTTTTGAGACAAGAGTCTCACTCTGTGCCCTGGGATGAGAGCTCTGCCATCCTAGCTCACAGCAACCTCAAATTCTTGAGCTCCCTTTGAGATCCCTTTGCTTTAGCCTCCTGAATATCCACACCTGGCTAGCTTTTCTATTTTTTTTTTTTTGGCTGGGGCCGGGTTTGAACCTGATGGGACCAGCACCCTACTCCTTTGAGGCACAGGTTGAGGCCCTAGCTTTTCTATTTTTAGTAGACAGGGTCTCAAACTCTCCTGAGCTCAGGCAATCCATCTGCCTCAGCCTCCCAGAGTGCTTATTACATGCATGAGCTAACTTGCCTGGCCTATTTTCTCTTTTTTTTTGAGACAGCGCCTCAAGCTGTCACCCTGGATAGAGTGCTGTGGCATCACAGCTCACAGCAACCCCCAATTTCTGGGCTCAAGCGAGTCTCCTGCCTCTGCCTCCCAAGTAGCTGGCACTACAGGCTCCTGCCACAACGCCTGGCCATTTTTTGGTTGCAGCCGTCATTGTTGTTTGGCGGGCCCGGGCTGGATTCAAACTCGCCAGCTCAAGTGTACGTGACTGGTGCCGAGCCCTATTTTCTTTTTAAGACAGGGTCTTGTTCTGTCTCCTGAGCTAAAAGTGTAGTAGGTTCATCACAGCTCACTGAAAACTTAACACCTGAGCTCAAGTGATTCTCTTGCCTATCTTCAAATTAGTTGGGCCTACAGATGCCTGTCACCATGCCTGGTTAACTTTTCAATTTTTTTGTAGAAATGGAGATCTCATTCTCAGACTTTCACTTACCTGCAGACAAAGCAAGTTAGGTATCCGTCATACTGTCTCTAACTCTTGGCTTCAAGGGATCCTCCCACTTGAGGCTCCTAAAATGCTTAGATTACGATCCTGAGCCATTCCACCCAGCCTATTTTTTTTTTTTTTGTGAGTCTCACTTTGCCACCCCTGGTAAAGTGCTATGGTGTCACAGCACACAGCAACCTCAAACTCTTAGGCTCAACAATCCCCTCGTCAGCCTCCTGGGTAGTTGGGACTACAGGAACCTGCCACAATGCCCCAGTTTTTAGAAACGAGGTCTCACTCTGGCTTAGGCTGGACTTTAACTTGTGAGCTCAAGCAATCCACCAGCCTCAGCCTCCCAGAATGCTAAGATCATGCCTGACCTTTTTTTTTTTTTAAAGAGTCTCACTTGTTTAGAGTGTCAAAGCTCATGGTGACCTCAAACTCTTGGGTTTAACCAATTCTCTTGCCTCAGCCTCCCAAGTAGCTGGGACTACACACACAATGCCTGGCTAGTTTTAGAGATGGGCTCTTGCTCAGGCAATCCACCTGCCCTGGCCTCCCAGAGTGCCGTGATTCCAAGCATGAGCCACCGCACTTTTTTTTTAATGTGACTGCTCAGCTGAAGTCACACTAGCCTACTGGTCTCAACCAACATTTTGAGACCAATTCCTAGGTGCCACTCATGCTGTGCTGCCGAGGGCAATTCTGAAACATAGCCTTCTGGCTGGAAGTGGGTGCCTCACGCCCTGTAATCTGAGCCCTCTGTGAGGTCAAGGCAGGCAGACCCCCTGTGCTCAGGAGGTGGAGACCAGCCTAATTAAGAGACCTTATCTCTAGAATAGAAAAATCTACCCAGGAATGGTGGCAAGCACCTGTATTCCCAGCTACTGGGGAGGCTGAGGCAGGAGGATCACTTGAGCCAGAGTTTGAAGTTGCTGTGAGCTAGGCTGATGCCAAGGTACTCTAGCCTGAGGCAACAAAGTGAGACTCTCAAAACACACACACACAACTCTCATGATGGATAGGACAGGAGCCTGACCTGAGAAAATAACCTCATTAGAAGGAAGAAATAAAATGTGAAACATGTACCCTGCATCCCAGTCCTTGGTACATGGTCAGCTCTGAATCTCTAAATAGTTAAGACCCACTGAGCAGCCAGAAAACACTGCAAGAAACAAACAACCGGATGAAGGCTTGTTTTATTTGAATGACTGATCGTCAGTCATGGAGGCCACTATGTACAGACAAGAGGGGGGAGTTCTACTTCTTGGTCTCTTCCTCTTTGGATAGAGTCTTAATGATCTCCTCCTTCTTGGCCTGGAGGCGTTCTTCACGGCGCTTGCGTGCTTCCTTGGTCTTGGATCTGCGGGCCTCAGCCTGGTCAGCCAGGAGCTTCTTGCGAGCCTTGTCTGCCTTCAGCTTGTGGATGTGTTCCATGAGAATCCGCTTGTTTTTGAACACATTCCCCTTCACCTTCAGGTACAGGCTGTGATACATGTGGTGGTCAATCTTCTTAGATTCTCGGTATCTTCTCAGCAGCCGGCGCAGAATACTCATCCTCCTCATCCAGGTTACCTTCTCAGGCATTCTCGCATTGGCTGTACCCTTCCGTTTTCCTATGCCCATATGCCTGCCCTTTCGGCGGGCCAAGGTGTTTTTCCGGCATCGAGCTCGGGAATGGACAGTCACAGGCTTGCGGATAATCAATCCATCTTTGATCAGCTTCCGGATCTGCTGACGGGAGTTGGCATTGGCGATTTCATTAGTCTCATTGGGGTCCAACCAGACCTTCTTTTTGCCACAACGGAGGACACTAGAGGCAAGCCTCTTCTGAAGCCTGAGCATACTCATGGCTCCAGCCGCCCTTTGGTGCATAGATTATGTTCAATGTCATTCATTGACCGATGATTTTCTCATTTTTCACATTTATCATGTACTTAGTAGCATTAGTTTATTTTTATGGTTGTCTCTTGTAGAGTCTACTGTAAATAAGGCACTTCATCATCATTAATAAAACTTAAATTGTCTCTGCCTTGGGTGGGCTTTTCTTTTTGCAGTTAATTTCCACAGAGTAGATTAACCTGAACTCATAGAAGCAGGGTTTCTACTTACATCCTGGTATAAAACAGAATGTTCTCCGAAGCAATCCTGGATATAATAGCTGGATTTTTACAAACCAGCTTCATTTCATTAGGATTAATTTCTCCTTCTTAGAAGTTACGTGATTCTGCTTCTGCAAAATTATACGCTTAATTGTTTCCAAACATTAAATGAAAAAACTAATCATTTTATCTGGGATCTTCGGGTGTTTTTTTTTTCCCCTCTCTGTCCATCTGTCACTCGTTTTTAAGGTACTCCGAGGTGACCTAGATGCTTGCTGTGCTGGGGGGGTGCTGGGATGAGGGGGTTCCTCTGTGCAGAGAGGCTAATGGGAAATGCCAACGAAGATGAGGAGTAGGGAGGGAAGGGAGAGACGGGGCTCAGCAGGTGAGATGCTCACAGACTAAGCTCAGGAGTCTGCTCTTTGTCTTCAAGCACAGGGGATTTAAAAAGTTGAGTGTGGCTCGCTTGGCGCCTGTGGCTTAACAGGCGAAGGCGCCAGCCACGTACACCTGAGCTGGCGGGTTCGAATCCAGCCCGGGCCGCCAAACAACAATGACGGCTGCAACCAAAAAATGGCCGGGCGTTGTGGCCGGTGTCTGCAGTCCCAGCTACTTGGGAGGCGGAGGTAGGAGACTCGCTTGAGCTCAGGAATTGGAAGTTGCTGTGAGTTGTGATGCCACAGCACTCTATCCAAGGTGACAGCTTGAGGCTGTGTCTCAAAAAAAAAAAAAAAAATTGAATGTGTACACCCCGGGATATGTAAACATCCACTGGGGTACCAGAAGAACTTACTCTATATACTTATTTTTCCTCTAACATGTGGGGCAAAAATTAAATTGTACTTACATTTCACTCACTTGGATTGGCATGTGTGCAGTCTGTGTCACACTGCCACACTGTCCCGAACTTCGAGCAGTGTCCTTCCTGCAGGGAGAGGAAGCCATCGCCACTGCCCCAGGCGTTGTCCGTATAGCCCTGGGCATTCGTTCTCTGCCTACAGATTGTGATTTGCGGTGGTTCATGTGATCCTGGTTAAGGAGATTTACAGATTATGTCATCTGGTGTTAATTGCAAAGGGGACAACTGGCTTTAAAAGGTTTCTGGAAAATAAAAGAAACACAAATACAAATAAAAGGATAAAACCACAGAGAAGAAAATATTAGTAATATAAAAATGAGGAAACATTCATGATCTTCATAACAGAGCTATTAATAATATTTTTTCCAATTCTTATTATAAATCCTCCACTAACCGTATTATGGAATAAAAATGACAATGATTTAATGAGAATTGACGAGAAGTATGCCACAAAATTTTGATGCCATCAAGAAGACTCTTTAGGCTTGGCGCCTGTGGCTCAATGGGCTAAGGCACCAGCCACGTGCACCTGAGCTAGCAGGTTCAAATCCGGCCCGGGCCCGCCAAACAACAATGACGGCTGCAACCAAAAAATGGCCGGGCGTTGTGGCAGGCGCCTGTGGTCCCAGCTACTTGGGAGGTGGAGGCAGGAGACTCGCTTGAGCCCAGGAATTGGAGGTTGCTGTGAGCTGTGATGCCACAGCACTCTATCCAGGGTGACAGCTTGAGACTCTGTCTCAAAAAAAAAAAGAAGACTTTTTAAAAGTGGGATCTACTTTTTTTTTTTTTTTTTTTTTGAGACAGAGCCTCAAGCTGTCACCATGGGTAAAGTGCTGTGACGTCACAGCTCACAGCAACCTCAAACTCTTGGGCGTAAGCAATGCTCTTACCTCAGACTCACAAGTAGCTGGGACTTTAGGTGCCTGCCACAACGCCCGTCTATTTTTTGGTTGTAGTTGTCGTTGTTGTTTGGCAGGCCCGGGATGGATTCAAACCCACCAGCTCTGGAGCATGTGGCTGGCGCCTTAGCCACTTGAGCTATAGGCACCCAGCCGAGATGGATATTTTGGAGGCTGTAAGTAAATTTTGTTAAGGACCTGTTCTCATATAAAGTCCTGATGGAAAGTTGTCATGAAAGTCACACATTTTATAAACCAATTCATTTTATGGGTTAAAAAAATGAACTTTTCAAAGTCAGATATGTGTTAACACATCATGATCAAGACCTTTTAAAGTTGGTTCCTGTTGTGGATTGGATTGTGTGTTCCTTCCCGCAAAAGTAGGTCCTAGTGCCTGTGAATGCGATTTTATTTGGAAATAGGGTCTTTGCAGATGAAATCAAGCTAAAATGAGGCCACACTGGATTAAGGTAGGTGCCTGATCCAATCTGACTGGTGTCGTTATAAGAAGAGGGAAACGGACAAAGGAAAAGGAAGGGAGGACGCTACCAAGCAACAGAGGACAGGCTGGGGAGCTGTAGCTGCCAGCCAAGGGACTCTTGGGTTACCAGAAGTAACCAGAGGGAAGGCAAGATTCTCCCCTCCAAGTTCCTTCCTTCTTTTTTGGGGGGGGGGACAGAGTCTTATTTCCTTGCTTCCTGGCTAGAGTTCTGTGATATCGTAGCTCCCAGAAACCTCAAACTCCCGGGCTCAAGTGATCCTCTTACCTCACCCTCCCAGTAGCTGGGACTACAGGCACCTGTACGCCTATTTTTAGAGACAGGGTCTCACTCTTGCTCAGGCTGATCTTGAACTCCCGAGCTCAAGCAGTCCACCTCCTCAGCTTCCCCTACGAGTTTCAAAGGAAGCATGGTCCGGTGCATACCTAGCCTCCGAAACTATGAGACAGTCAATTTCTCTTTGTGTGCCTTAAAACAAATTGTTTCACTTTAACATTTGTTATTGTTGTTATTCAATCCCCTTATCTTGTAATTTCTTTGTGGTTTTATGCCGCCCAGTTTGTGGTACTCTGTTCCGGCTGTCCTAGGAGACCGGCATGGTAACTACACACCTAGAACACAGAATTGCTAATTACTTCGCTGGAGGGAACTTGGCATTAAATAAGCTCAAGAGAGAGTTCCTTTGTCAAGAATCTCTGTGATTCGCCTTGCCTGAGACTTGAGATTGGGGAGGCAGTGGAGGTTAGGACAGGTGGCAACCCTACCTCATCTGTCTGTGCCCTCCCAGTGCCAACCAGGAAGCGTGTACTATGTATGTAAATAACGGCTGTGCGGTTTGTTTTCTGAACCAAATAGAACCTTATGTTTTAAAACTTAAAAAATAGGGTGGCACCTGTGGCTCAGTGAGTAGGGCGCCGGCCCCATATACCGAGGGTGGCGGGTTCAAACCGGCCCCGGCCAAACTGCATCAAAAAATAGCCGGGCATCGTGGTGGGCGCCTGTAGTCCCTGCTACTCAGGAGGCTGAGGCAAGAGAATCGCCTAAGGCCAGGAGTTGGAGGTTGCTGTGAGCTGTGACGCCACAGCACTCTACCCAGGGCAATAAAGTGAGACTCTGTCTCTACAAAAAAAAAAAAAAAAAAAAAAACAAAACAAAAGAAAAAAAAAGATGTTTCTATAAACAGAAGGATATTATCAGAACATAGAGAAATTAGTCTCCGGTTTGCATATTACTTTTGTGATTTTCTTCTGGTGGAAGAAAA
>CAUYRH010073147.1:0-15777 GCA_963574655.1 Perodicticus potto
CTCTCCTCCCCTCACCCCTCCTGCCGTCCGCCCTCCTCCCGTCACCCCTCCTCCCCTCAGCCCTCCTCCCCTCCCCCCTCCTCCCCTCACCCCTCCTCCCCTCGCCCCTCCTCCCCTCACCCCTCCTCCCCTCGCCCCTCCTCCCTCCTCCTCCCAACTTGAACTGAAGGAGTGTTTCTCTTGTGTGGACTTGTATTAGTTCCTCTACTGCCTTCATGTTAGAATTGAGTACATTGCATTCTTGCTTCTCCATTCTTGTGATACTTTGCTAAGAAGAATGTGTTCCAACTCCGTCCAGGTTAATACAAAAGATGAAAAGTCTCCATCTTTTTATGGCTGAATAGTATTCCATGCTGTACGTAGACCACAGCTTGCTAATCCATTATGAGTTTTGAGGCACTTGTGTTTTGTCCACAGCTTGGCGAATGTGAATTGAGCTGCCATAAACAGTGGAATGCAAATGTCCTTATGATAAAATGATTTTGTTTTCTTCTGGGTAGATGACTTAGTAATAGGAGTGCCGATCAAATGGAAGGTCTAATTTGAGCTCTTTGAGGATTCTCCATGCTTCCTTCCAAAGAGGCTGCATCAATTTGCAGTCCCACCAGCAGAGTAAAAGCGTTTTCCTCTCTCCAGATTCACACCAGCATTTGCAGCTTTGAGGTTTTGTGATGTTGGTTATTCTTACTGGGGTTAGGTGATGTCTCAGGGCGGTTTTGATTTACATTTCTCTGATGATTAGGGATGATGAGCATTTTTTTCATATGTTTGTTACCCATTTGTGTGTCTTTTTTAGAGAAGGTTCTGTTCGTGTCTCTTGCCCAGTGACAGGATTTTTGCTCTTTTTTGGTGATTAATTTGAGTTCTCTGTAGATTCTAGTTATCAACCTGTTTCAGATTCGTAACTTGCAAATATCTTTTCCCATTCTGAAGGTTGTCTATTTCCTTTGGTTGCTGTTTCCTTAACTGTACAGAAGCTTTTCAGTTTAATTAAGTGCCATTTGTTTATTTTTGTCATTATTGCAATTGTCACTAAAGTCTTCACAAAGTCTTTCCCTAGACTGATATCATCAAGAGTTTTTCCAACACTTTCCTCTAGGATTTTTATCATTTCAGGTTTTAGATTTAAATCTTTTATCCATCTCGAATTGATTTTTGTAAGTGGTTAAAGGCGTGGGTCTTTTACATGTGGTCATCCTGTTCTTCCAGCACCATTTATTGAAATTCTTTTCCCTGGGCATGCTTCTATTTGGTTTATTGAAGATCAGATGGTGATAAGAAGGGGGTTTCATCTCTAGGCTTTGTATGTTGTTGTATATGTCTCTATTTTTGTGCCAATACCATGCTGTTTGGACCACTGTGGACTTGTGTGTAAAAGTGGCTTTTAAAAACTGATAATGCACTTTGAAGTGTGCTGCTAAGTTGATTATCACATCTAAGTAATGTTAACAGTGGATAAAATGGCAATGAAGGTGACTTGTGTGGTGGTCCCGCACACTCCACAGTTAAGAAAGTAAAATATAAAACACAAAATATAGTTTTCTGACACTGAATTCCAGCAAGAATGTTTTAGCCTCAGCAAAACATTGATCACTATTGACACAATGATTTCCTGGAAAGTGCTGTGGTATTCACTTATTAAATGTATTTGTTTTCATGGATGTATTATAAGGAATTTATATATATGAAAATGACAATGAAAATATAGAAAACTTATGATAAACACTAATAATAATAGATACGCTGATTTTTTTCCCTTTTAGAGGAGGTCCATTTTTATTGTCATTTGAGCAACACATCAGCGTCAACTCTAGAGCTTTGTTAAAAATAAGGAATGCTTCAGCTTCCACCACTTAGTCAGGATTTTCTGGAGTGAGGGACTGGAGATGCATCATTTAAAGGATTGTGGGTCAGTTTGTGATTTATACATTTCATGACCTCTCATCCAGGCCCAAAGTTTATGAATTCTATTTTACTTCATTCAATTTTTCCACTTTCCCTTTAAAATTAATTACTTTCTGTTTTACAATTTTAATTCTTAAAATTAAGGAAATTCCACTTAATTTCATATGGTTGGTTTTATTTTTCTCTCTTCTTGAGATGAATACTTACTTGATTTCTAGTTATTCCTGTAAAGAAACAAAAAAGTTGCCAAAACTTGCCTCTTATATCTAAATCTGTTGGATAGTATTTTCTTAGTGGTTATTTCCTAAATAGTCTAGAAAGAGCATTCTATTGCTGTTTTGGATTTAGAACTTATGATGGTTACTATTGTAGATGCTAGTGTTGGGGGGTTTTTTCATATTTTTTATTTTTTATTTTTACATGTACATGTGTTTATTAGGTTTCCACTTTTTGCCTTCACACGATTAAGAAGGCTTAAAATTTAATAACAATAACAATGTTTAAGTTTGGGTTTCTTTTTTTTTAATTCCTGATGTTTTGGATTCCGCTTTAGACTAGCTAGACTGCCGTTACTAACATCAAGATTGTTTTGGCTACTAAACATCACTGGTAATACTTCTATATTTTAAAATTCATTAATAATTTTGGTTTGTTTTTATCAATATAAATACTTCATACATATTTACAAAATAAGTGCATTTCTACTCATTCTGAGTATGGCTATTCAAGCAATTTGGTTGGCTATCGTTTTCGAATTCTATGTTAATTTATTGTCACTTACGTATCTAGATATAAAGAAATAAGAGGAATGTTAGCATAGCAAATTGCAATTGAGGTTGTGTCCATTTCTTCTTCTAAAAGGGTTTTTTGATGCCGTATTGTTTCACATAAAAATCTGTGAATGCCATTCTCATCTTTTGCTTATATAATCCACCACCTTTTATTACTATAACCTTCATCTCTGTGTTATTTATATTGAAATTTCTGAGCTTTGTTCATTGAGTTTTATTTATGTCTGCTCCTAAAACTAACCCTCAAACCTATCTCCTTTGCATTTCTGAGTATAGTATTGGATGTTTATTTTATTATTAATCTTTCTCCATTACTTTGCTTAGGTGTTTCTCTCAGGTATAGTCAAATTTTGTTGCTTTGCAGTGTGTGGCTTTTAATGTGGATTTAATTGGTTGCATATACTAATGTTCACATTAATATGTACCATATGCGTGTTCTTATGTTTAGTTCACTTCTGATTTATGTTTATGGCTTTTTATGACTTTTTCTCACCTTGCTTTTCTTTATCTATTGCTATACTGTTAATGCGCTCTTTATGCTTCCACATTATTTTTGTGATTTGAAAGTTAAAAAGTATTGTCTTTATTCTAGTGGTAATTAACTTTAAATGTAAAATAATAAATTTGAGAAGTGATATCAATGTAAAGAACGTAATGACACCTACTATCTGCAGCTTTGAAAGATAAGAAATTTAGGGTGCTTTTGTACTTTGCGTTTCCCAGCACATCTTCCACTATTTTACAGATGTTTTCTGCAATTTCATGTAGGGAATTTCTCTTTTTTATATCAAGCACCTATACTTTTAACAACTATTTTTAAGGTGTGCATTGCTTTATAAAAACATTGATAATTATTTGGCTGCCAAGTTTTAATTGTTAACATTATTTCTTTTAGATGTCTCCTCTTTTGATTAATTACTGTTCTTAATTTTTCTCTTGGCATATGTTTCAAGTATGCTTTTTCAAAGACAGAGTATTTTAGGTGGAGTTTCATGCCCCTACCCCCAGGTTCTAATCCTCAGAACCTTAGACTACAACCTTGTTGGGATATAGGGTTTGCACGTCTAGTGAGTTAAGAAGAATTCATATTGGAGTAGGGTAGGCTTCTACCCCGATGACTGTGTCCTTACAGAAGAGGAGAGGGACGTGTGAGGGGGACACCCCGGGACCACACAGGCAGAGACACTGAAGTGCATCTAAGACCCACCCGAAGCTGGAGGCAAGGAGGGAAGTTCTGCCCCAAGTGTCAAGGACACGTGGCCCCGCCCACACCTTGGTTTTGAAGTTACAGCCTCCAGATTTCTGAGTCAATAAACTTCTGATGTTTAAAGCAACCGCATTTTTGTTATTTGTTTGGCAACTGAGGAAACTAACAGGCTAGGATGACATCACTTGAGCTTGGCCGCTCAGTGGTTACGGCATCGGCCACATACACAGAGGCAAGTGGATTTAAACCCAGGCCAGGGCCTGCTAAACAACAATGCTGACTGCAACAACAACAAAATAACCAGGCACTGTGACACCTGTGGTCCCAGTTACTTGGGAGGCTGAGGCAAGAGAATCTCTTAAGCTCAAGAGTTTGAGATTGGTGTGAACTGTGATGCCATGGCACTCCACCGAGGGTGACATAGTGAAACTCTGTCTCAAAAAAAATTCTGATGCTCTTGGATGTGTGTTGCAGTTGATTAACACGTGAACTTAGGGCCGGCCCCCAAGTGGAAGTCCTGCTACCCAGAAAATTTTTCTCAATCTTGGGATCATTGCTTCCTTGTCTCTTTGCAGATTCTTTGTTCTAATTGGTCTGTGGGACTTGAAGCCCTTTTCAAAAACTTTGATATGATCAGGATGTCCCATGCAGAAATTGATTTGTCACTTCTCCGGGCTCCTGTTTCTGAAGGGAATTGTATGGGTGTTTCCCAGGTTTGACTAAGTAGTATTTTTAAATTGTTACTGGGATCTTTGCTCAATTTGCATAAACTGCTCTATGTTGAGGGAGTTTCCTTCTATTTCCAGAGTTTCCTGTGCTGATGTAGATTTTTCGTGCCTTCAATGAATCCCAAGCAATTGAAACAAATGCAAAGGGACATATGAAAAATTGTGAGATTTTATCCAATTATGTTCATTGAATGAGATTTTGCTGACATGAAAATTGGAACAGTGAAAATTACTATTGCTACAGAGTAGAATTTGGCAATTAGCCTAAAAATAGCTTCACAACAAACAGAGGAATAAGCTCAATGTAAGAAAAATATTTTAGGCTCGGCGCCTGTGGCTCAACGGGCTAAGGCACCAGCCACATACACCTGAGCTGGCGGTTTGAATCCAGCCCGGGCCTGCCAAACAACAATGATGGCTGCAACCAAAAAATGGCCGGGCATTGTGGCGGGCGCCTGTAGTCCCAGCTACTTGGGAGGCGGAGGCAGGAGAACGGCTTGAGCTCAGGAATTGGAGGTTGCTGTGAGCTGTGATGCCATAGCACTCTACCCAGGGCAACAGCTTGAGGCTCTGTCTCAAAAAAAGAAAGAAAGAAAGAAAGAAGCCTATTTTATCTGTTAAACACTATAGGAAGCAAAGATTTTTAAGAAGTGACTTTTTTACTTTGGTAAGGTTATAATCAGGGGAGGGAAATGGGATGGGGTGAAAGTGGAGGTGCAAAAAGGTAGGAATGCAGCTTGTATGAAACTAACCCTAGTGCATACAATAATATATAACACATAAAAAATGCAAAGGGAGCCCAAGGGAGGTGTGAAAACATTCTGATCATTCTGATACTGACCTCGTGGTCACCACCATACGTGGGGAAGGGAGAAATTGTAGCTAAGTGTACCTTTACTTACGAAATAGTCATCACAACATTTTATGAAATATTTACAAAATATTTCTCTGTGTATTGATATATAAATATGACATACATAAAATATAAT
This sequence comes from Perodicticus potto, assembly GCA_963574655.1. NCBI lineage: Eukaryota > Metazoa > Chordata > Mammalia > Primates > Lorisidae > Perodicticus > Perodicticus potto. The sequence continues at coordinate 5,621 of CAUYRH010073147.1, forward strand.
ACAATACAAAATATAATATGAGTGTGTTGATTTTTCCTATGTGTGCCAACCTTTGGGATACCCAGTATGGCTGAATAGTGAAAATGTCTTGAACTGCGCAGTGAAGAATCTGGACATTTTAATGAAGTAGGATAACTTGAAATAGAAAGTATTTTGAGCAGTCAAAATATAAGATTTAATCCACATTCTGGTTCCACATAAAAAAGAAAGGGAGCATAGAAATTAGAGGTCAATTGATTTAAAATGTGAAATATTTTACCTAAACTTATGGGGAAAGAGGAAGAGAATTTAGGGGGTTTATTAATATGTATAAAATATGTCCAGGTGCACTACTCAGGCCTATAATGCTAAACTCTGGGAGGTGGAGGGGGGTGGATTGTTTGAGCTCAGGAGTCTGAGCAAGACCCTGTCTCTACTGAAAATAAGGCACTTATGGTCTCAGCTACTCAGAAGGCTCAGGCAAGAGTTTGAGGTTACTGTGAGCTATGACACCATCGCACTCTACCCAGGGCAAAGGAGTGAGACTCTGTCTTACAAAATATATATGTGTGTGGAGACATACACACACATACCAAGTATAATGAAGTATACTTAAAATGTTATCATAGATTTAGAAGTCTTCATGAGAGAGAAAAGATAAATAAATGTTGAGTAAAAATATAATAAACCACATCTCAAAAACATTGCTAGGTCCTCAAGAAAAAAATGAAAATCCTCAGCATTCCAAAAGCATAAAGGAAGCTGAAAATGTAACAATGAATTGTGCTGAAGCTACAGCTGTCCTGGGCCTCTGTTGATGGTTGAACCCTGAGGGTTGGCTTAATAGCTGCAGAGGTCAGGAGACAAATTTTCAACTCTGCAAATTAAATATTAACCCTTAGAATCTCCTGAAAATTTGGATCTTTTCACTCAGTGAAACAGTGAACCTAAAAATATCTTCCCAAGAGGAAAGATGTTGGGGAATTTGTCTGTGGTGTGTGAAAAATAAAAACCCTTCTCTAAAACTTTCTCACCACAGACTTGCCCCATATGTATTTGAAACTGAAATTATATATTACCTAGGGTTCTAGGAATCCCCAAGGTATGAAATGAGCCTGTAGTGATGCAGGATTCTAAATGCCTAGAGCACCCAGCAGAAACAAAATCAAATCCTTTGTGCAGTGTATGATTTCCCATTGCAATGCAATACTCGGATGGCAGCAGATAAAATCCTGCTCATTGTAAGTCCACACCCTAAAATTACCAACTACAAGACAATGGCATCTCCAGAGTGCATAGAATAAATATCTGACACCCCAGAATTTCACGGAGAGCCATACTATTGGCCAACAAAGAGAGCACAGTAAACGCCAGTCTGCAGACACACCCTGTCGCAAGGAAGGCCGTCAGTGCTGGGCAAGTCCCAAGTGAGCGTCTCTGCCTGAGGAGAGGTCCCTGTGACCCCCCGGGAGTACACGTGGGGTCCCGCTAACACCGCTAGAGGAGTTTATTCTGAGGAGGGGGGAAAATGGTGGGTTAGAAGAGAGCCCACCCTCCCAAGGACAGAAGAGCAGGGAGGAAACAGGTGTCTATCTGCAGACGGCTATTCTCAGAAGAAATATTGTGAAAACACAGGGCAGCAGTGTGGGACCCCACACGGGAGAAAAACAAAAGTTGATGGTGGTACGTTTGGTAACATCAAACTACACATGGGGAAGATTAGCAGGACAGAGTGTGAGGTGCTCACTCTGCTGAGCGGGGCATGGCAGGGCTCTCTCCACTGCCACAAATCAGGGACACACCTGGCATCTGTGCAGAGTCATTGCACCAGACAACAGGTGTGGTGGGGCACAGGCAGCAGCTTGAGCCATCCTGAGCTCTCGGGTCATGGCCCTGGGTCAGCATAGAACTCATCTTTGCAGCGGTGGCTGTCACATTGCCTCCATCAGAGGTGAGAGAGCAGACCAATGGGAGGCTCTTCTAAGCCAAGCCCAGTGACTGGAAGCCAAGTGTCCCTCCCCAACAACACAACAGGATCAGAGCACATGGACTCCCTCTGGGGAGGCTTTGAACAGCTGCTTCCGTGGGTCCCGCAAATTGCAGGGAGAACACCCTGGTCCCTGAGCCGCTAGAACTGACCTCCACCCATGCACTTGGCACCCACTCCCCAAGCCTCTGGAACAGCACTCCACCCACTTGGACCATGCTCTGACCTCCAGGTCCCAACGTCTGCTTAGCCCTTCCCTGCCCTTCAGGTCAGATCTGGCCCACCCCCTGCTGACCCTGCTCCAGGTCTGAGACCCTGCTCAGAGGCCTGTTCTGATTCCTCCCCAGTCTCGGATCTGAGGCTCTCACACCAGGGTCTGAGGCTCTGCTTTTATGACCAGGGCTGCTTCTAGGCGCAGTGCACCAGTGGGAGATTCTAGTGCTGCGCCTGGGCCCCAAGCCCTACCCTGGACCCTACACCACTGCCACAGGGACCACTCCAATGCCCCACCAGGACCTCCCCCCAGCCTTGAGCTCCAGCACCCCAGGACCCAGTTTAAGCAAATACCCCACATCCCAGGAACTCTCGACTACTGCCTGGATAGCCTGGCCCAGCGGGTGGAGACACCCCAGGCATAGCAATCCCTACTTCATCAACCTCAGTGGAGAGGGTCTTGCCCAGCTCCCAGCTCAGACTTCCTCAAACTATCTGCTGAAGAACACGCGGCACAGAGGCGGCCACAGGGTGCACACAGGCGCAGTGGGAAAGCGGGGAGAGAAATTCCACACAGATCAACACCAAAAGCAGGCAGGTATAGCTATTCTCATCATACCAATCAACTTTAAATCAGCAATGGTGAAAAAAAAGACAAAGATGGCCAGTACATAATGGTAATTGAAGCAATTCACGAGAAGACGTAACAGTCCTGAATACATATGCACCTAACAGGGGCATCTCCCAGATACATAAAATGAATTCCTCTAGGGCTAAGCATGTAATAAGTACTAGCATTATAATCACAAGGGACTTTGACACCCACTGTTAAAGTTGGACAAATCGTCAAAGCATAAAATAAAGATACACTGGGCCTAAAAGGGAATATAGAACTAATGGGACTAACAGACATTCACAGAACATTTACCCCCAAACTACAGAATATACATTCTTCTCATACGTAGATGGAACATTTGCCAAGAATGATTGTATTTTAGGCCATAAAACGTCTCAACAAATTCAAAAAAACAGAAATCATGCCATATACCTTCTCAGACCACAGTGAAATAAACCTGAAATCAGATCCAGGTGAAACACTCAACTTTACACAAAGTCTCAGCAGTTAAGCAACTGCTATTGGATAATTACTGAGTCAAAAATGAAATTAATTTCTTTTAAGTTTCTTTTTAAATTCAGTCATTTGTACATAGATCATGAATACATTTATGCCATTATGGAATTCAATGTGTTGATAATTTGTACAAATTGGAGTGTTTACATCCCACTAATTAACATAGCCTTCATCTCATTTACCCAATTACAGTGTTAAGACAGAAATTAATTTCTTGAACTGAATGACAAAGGGGACAAAAGCCATCAACATCTACAGCATTCGGCAGGACCCGCCCTGAGGGGCAGATTCCATAACCTTAAATGCTTATGTCAAAATGACAGAAAGGAGTAGTGCCTGTGGCTCAGTGGGTAGGGCGCTGGCCTCATATACCAAGGGTGGCGGGTTCAAACCAGCCCCGGCCAAACTGCAACCAAAAAATAGCCAGGCATTGTGGCGGGCACCTGTAGTCCCAGCCACTTGGGAGTCTGAGGCAAGAGGATCACCTAAGCCCAGGAGGTGGAGGTTGTTGTGAGCTGTGACGCTACAGCACTCTACTGAGGGCGATAAAGTGAAACTCTGTCTCTACAAAAAAATAAAAAAGGACAAAAAGATCTCAAATCTTTAATCTAATGATGTCTCCAGGAACAAGAAAAAGAAGAACAAATCAAATCCAAAGCCAGCAGAAGAAATAACTAAGGTCAGCACAGAGCTAAACAAAATGGAAAATAAGAAAACAAAGCAAAGACTCAATGAAGCAGAAAGTTGGTTCTCTGGAAAGATAAACTAAATTGATAAACCTCTGCTGATTAGTCAGGAATGTAAGAGAAAGGAGCCAAGTAAGCTCAATCAGAAATGAAAAAGGATCTATTACAATGGGTACATAGAAATACGAAATATCATCTGTGACTGCTAGGAAAATAAACTCAAAAACATAGAGGAAATGAAGAAATTCCTGGAAACACACAACCTCTCAAGACTCAATCAAGAAGAAATAGAGCTCCCGAACAGACCAATAATGTGCAACAAGATGGAAGCAGTAATAAAAAATCTTCCAAGAACAAACCCTGGACCATATGGATTTACAGTTGAATTTTATCAGACCTGCAAAGAAGAATTGGTACCCACATTGCAAGAACTATTTCATAACATTGAGAAGGAGAGAATCCAGTGTCACCTGGACACCAAAGACAACAGCAAAAAAAGAAAACCACAGACCAATATCCTTTATGAATACAGTTACGAAAATCCTCAATAAAATACCATCAAACCACATTCAACAGCATATCGAAAAAATAATCCATCATGACCATGTGGGCATCACTCCAGGGTTTCAAGGATGATTTAGCATATATTAGTTAACAAATGTGATTCATCACACAAACAAACGCAGAAACAAGACCATATGATCATCTCAATAGATGCAGAAAAAGCATTCAACAAAATTCTACATCTTTTCATGATAAAAACCTTCAACAAACCAGGCACAAAAGAAACACATCTCAAGATTATAAAAGCTAGACATAACAAACCACAGCCAACATCGTACTGAATGAGGAAAAGTTTAAAGCATTTCCACTAAGAATTGGAAGAAGACAAGTGTGCCCACTGTCACCACTTCTTTTCAACAAAGTACTTCAAAGTACTTCCTGGCCAGAGTAATCAGGCAAGAGAAAGAAATAAAATGTATCTAAATTGCTAAGGAGGAGGCCAAATTATTACTCTTTGCTGTTAATATGATCTTATATCTACAAAATCCCAAAGACTCCACCAGAAATTCCTGGAATTGATAAATAAACTCAGCAAAATCTCAGGTGACAAAATCAATGTACACAAATCAATAGCATTCCTATACATGAGTAACAGTCATGCTGACAGTCAGATCAAATACTCAATATATGTTTGTAGGCCATGTGCTTATCATCTTCAGAGAAGTTTCCGTTTAAGCATCTTAAATCATCAGAGAAAAGCAAATCAAAACCACTTTGAGATACCAACTAACCCCAGTAAGATTAGCCCACACCACAAAATCCCCAAACTGCAGATGTTGGCATGGATGTGGAGAGAAAGGAACACTTCTACACTGCTGGTGGGACTGCAAACTAAGACAGCCCTTTTGGAAAGAAATTTGGAGAATTCTCAAGGCACTAAAAGTTGACCTACCATTTGATCCTACAATATCATTATTAGGTGTCTACCTAGATGAACAAAAATAATTTTACAACAAAGACATTTGCACCAGAATGTTTATTGCAGCCCAATGCCAATTGTTAAGTCGTGGAAGCCACCTAAATGGCCATTAACCCATGACCAGATTAACAAATGGTGGTATATGTGTACCATGGAATACTATGCAGCCATAAAAGAGGGAGACTTTACATCTTTTATGTTTACCTGGATGGAACTGGAACATATTCTTCTTAGTAAAGCATCTCAAGAATGGGGGAAAAAGTATCCAATGTACTCAATACTATTATGAAACCAATATAGATACACTTACATGTTTAAATGAATGATAAAACACAAACATAGTCCAGAAAGAAGAGAAGAATTGGGAGAGGGGAGGGGTGGGGGGAGGACAAGTGGAGGTAGGGTATTTGGTCGGATCTCACCTAATGTGCATAGTGCAAAGGTACATTTCAAAACAACTACGAGTATAACACAAAAATAAGTAAGTGAGGTGATGGCCATGTTCATTAGTTTAATGTAAACATTCCACATTGTATATCAAATCATCACATAGTACCCCATAAATCTATACAGTGATGATTTAATAAAAATTAAGTTAAAAAATACTAATACACAATAACTACAATGAAAATAAACCACTCAGGGATATACTTAACTAAGGAGGTAAAATATCTCTACAAAGAAAACTATCACTAAGCAAAGAAATCACAAATGACACAAACAAATGGGAAAACTTATCAGGCTTGAGGAGCAGTACAATCAGCATTGTTAACATGTCCACACTATTACACATTCAATGCAATCCACATAAAATATCAATGTCATATTTCACAGACCTAGAAAAAATAATTCTATCCTTTTTTAAAATCAAAAAAGAGCCTGAATTGCCAAAGCAATCTTAAGCAAAAAGAACAAATCTGGAGACATCACATTACCAGACTTCAAACTATCCTACAAGGCTATAGTAACACAAATTCTACAGTATGGGCACAAAAATAGGGACACAGACCAATGGAACAAAAGGGTGAACTCAGGTATAAAACTATGCATGTACAGACCGCTGATCTTTGAGAAAGCAAACAAAACTGTACACTGGGGAAAAGAAATCCTATTCAATAAATGGTTCAGGGAAAAGTGGATAGCCACATGCAGAAGAATGAAACAGGATCTATAGCTCTCACCACTCACAAAAACTAATTCAAGATGGATAAAGTATTTAAATGTAAGGCATGAAACCATAAGAACACTAGAAGAAAATATTGGGAAAACTGTTCTGTATATCAACCTAGGCAAGCAAACAATTCACGAAGAAGACCCCAATGGGAATCACAATAACAACAAAAATAAATGAATTGGACTTGATTAAATTCAAAAGCTTCTGCACAACTAAGGAAATAATCTACAAAGCAAATAGACAACACTCAGAATGGGAGACAATGTTCACAATAATGACCAGAATCTACAAAGAACACAAGCAAATCAGGGAGGCGCCTGTGGATCAAGGAGTAGGGTGCTGGCCCCATATACCAGGAGTGGGGGGTTCAAGCCCGGCCCAGCCAAAACTGCAAAAAAAAAAAAAAAGAAAAAAAAAAGAAAAGAAAAGAAAAAAAAGAGGAGCACAAGCAAATCAATAAGGAAAAAAACCAAACAACCCCATTAAAAAGTGGGCAAAAGACATAAACAGAAGCTTTTCAAAAGAAGATAAGACAAATGGCCAATAAAAAGCATATGAAAAATGCTCAACAAGACTAATTATCAGAGAAATGCAAATTAAAACATTTAATCACCTTACCCCACTTAGAATGCTTTTATAAAAAAAAGCACAAAAATAATAAATCTTAGTGTGGTTGAAAAGAGAAAGGAATTCATACACCCTGTCAATGGGACTGCAAATTAATACAATCTCTATGGAAAACGAATGGAGATTCCTCAAATAACTAAAAGTTAAGGGTGGCGAGAGTAGGGCGCCAGTCCCATATGCCGGAGGTGGCGGGCTCCAACCCAGCCCCTGGTCAAAAACTGCCCCCCAAAAGAATAAATAAATAAATAAAAGTTGACCTACAGTTTAATTCAGCCATCCCACTTTTATGTATTTACTGGAAGGAAAAGAAGTACTTTTACAAAAAGGACACCTGTACTCAAATGTTTATTACAGCACAAATCACAGTTACAAAGATGTGGAATCAACCCAAATGTCAATCAATTCATGAGTGGATTAACAAAACGTGGTATATTTACTCCACCATGAAGAAGAATAAAGTAAGGCCTTTTGTAACAATCTGGATGGAACTAGACATCATTCTCCTAAGTGAAGGTATCTAAAGAATGGAAAAACAGACACCACATGTACTTGCTATTAAAGTAGAATTAATTTCAGAGCACACATGTGCGGAGAGGGCAGGACGCAGGGGTGGGAACTTACCTAACGGATACCGTGACTACCGCTCAGGTGATGGGAACACTATTAACCCTGACTCCAGCATAACAAAACTGACACATGTAACCAGAAACATTTGTGCCCCATAAGATTTTGAAATCATAATTTAAAAACAAGGCAGAAAATGCATTTTCAGACAAAATCTGAATTTACCCTAACAGACTTCATTAAAGGAATGTCATGAACTACATAAAATGTGTAGTTTATTAAGGAAAAGTTTACTTAACAAATGCAAATAAGGTGACGTAATTCATTGTACCCCCAATTAACCTGAAACAATAAATAAATAAATAAATAAAAGTTGATGTAAAGTGGTTTTAATTGTTTGGAAGGACTGAGAGACAAGAGGTGGTAATGGTGAACAAACAAATTAAAAACATGCAGATTAATAATAACAAATATCACCATTATAAAATTAGTAATAATAATTTTTTGCTAAGAAGGTAGAGGTAGAAACAGAGTGACTTTAGGCATCATGTCCAGCACGTGTGCTCCATTTAAGAGTAACCTCTAAACTTCCCACACCAGTGTGGGATATAGAAACTCCACACCAGTGTGATGGAGTAGCAATTTAAATCAGTTAATTCATAGTAAGAAAGAAGGGAGAAAACAGAATGAGTAGGGCAATTAAAAGGCATAAGATAAAATGGTGGGAAAATGCAAATATACCATTTATCATAATGAATGCAAATGAGATAAAGAAATTAAAACAGAGTTTGTACAATTAGATTTCTATAAAGTCTAATTAAATGCTACTTGAAAGAGACATTTGAAATTACTATACAGAAAAGTTGAAAGTGAAAGATGGAGAAAAGATAAACAGCAAATACTAACTAAAAGAAATGGGGCTGTATAGAGAGAGTGTCAGACAAATTAAATTTAAGACAAAAAGATCATAACTATCATTGCAAAAGGAAAGAAGGAAAGGAGGAACCAACCTTTTCAAAAGTTAGAACAGGACATGGCTACTAATTATTAATATTTCTACTTATGTGTCCACTGCAGTAAGATAAGAAAAAGAATATCACATATAAATAGGAAAGAAAGATTGGAAGGAAGAAATTAATTTATTAACTGTTAAATTAATAACTAAGTACTTATTAATTTTAGAAAAGTAAATAAACATTAGAGCAGTCAGGTAAAATCTTATACAAGTAATTAAAACTAGCCTCAATAAGGGGAAAGGTATCACATGTATCTTTGAAACACAGACATCACCCAAGCAGTGTTCTAGGAGAAACATGCATAATCTAAATCTAATTGTAAGGAAATACCAGACAAACTCAAAGTTAAAGGGTGGCGAGAGTGTGGTGCACTCTAAATAAACCTGTCCTGTTTTCTTCAAAAGAATGAATGGCATGAAAAACAAAATATTCCTAGTTAAAATCATACTAAAGAGCTACTGCAACTAGACATAACACATGATTTTGAACTGGAGTTTGAACTGGAAAAAATATTGCTATAAAGGAAAAATTATTGATACAAGTGTAAGATTGAAACATATTCTATAATTTAAATGAAAGTGTTATGTAAATATTATTTTATAACTATACTATAAGTATTTAAAAGGATTTTATTGTTATTCGGAAATACACATTGAATTTTTATTGAATGAAGGTACACAAAATATGCAGGAAAGAACAAAACTAGGAAACTAAAACTGAACACTCACTGGAGCTTGGACAAAGCAAAGAAATATTCAACACCTGACCAGCCAGAGCATAGAGAGCTCAGTGAACACCAGGGTCATTCAAGAAAGAGCCTAGAAAGGTCAGGACTCAACACTCAGGCCTGAACTATCTTCAGTGTAGGGTTTCTGTAAACCTGCCCTGACAGAGCTTTGTATTTATTTATTTATTTATTTTTACTTTTTTTTTTTTTTATCTTTATCATTAAATCATAGCCGTGTACAATAGTGAAATCAAGGGGTACAATGTGCTGGTTTCATATACAATCTTAACCATTTTCATAAAACTGATTAACATAGCCTTCCTGGCAATCTCTCCGTGATTATATGAAGACATTTGTATTCTGCATTTAGCAAGGTTCACCTGTACCCTTCTAAGATGCGGCGTAGGTGTGGCCCCATCCCAACCTCTCCTCTCCCCTCCCTACCCTTGCCCCTTTCCCCATATTCTTGTGTTATAGTTGGGTTATATCATTCATACGACAGCTATAAATTAGCTCCACACCTCTCACCATTAACTAAGATAGACTCTCATTGGATTAAAGATTTAAAA
>CAUYRH010073154.1:0-19368 GCA_963574655.1 Perodicticus potto
CATCTTAGTAGGGTACTGGTGAAACTTATTAAATGTAGAGTATCAATGTGTTTATATAGTGATTAAGAAAATGCTATGAGGGCTATCTCTCACAGTACGATCAAAATGTTTCTGATTGTATATGAAGCACATTCTGCCCTATCATTGCACCAATGTACACAATTATGATTTAATAAAATTATTAAAAAATATATATATATGCATAAAAGAAAAAAAAAAGACCATCTGGGGAGCTCTTTTAAAATATAGCTTCGCTTTGCTCACACCTGCAATCCTAGTACTCTGAGAGGCTGAGGCTGGTGGATCCTGTGAGCTCAGGAGTTCAAGAGCAGCCTGAGCAAGAGCAAGACCCTGTCTCTACAAAAAAAAAAAAAAATTAGCCGGGCATTGTGGGAGGTACCTATAGCTCCAGCTACTTGGGAGGCTGAGGCAAGAGAATCACTGAGCCCAAGAGTTTGAGGTTGCTGTGCGTCAAGATGCCAGGGCAGGGCAGGGCTACGCCTGTGACTCATTGAGTAGGGCGTCGGCCCCATATATCAAAAGTGGCGGGTTCAAACCCGGCCTTGGCTGTACTGCAAAAAACAGAAAAATAGCCAGGTGTTGTGGTGGGCACTTGTAGTCGCAGCTACTCGGGAGGTTGAGGCAAGAGAATCACCTAAGTGACTCTAGGAGTTGGAGGTTGTTGTGAGCTGTGTGACGCCATGACACTCTACTGAGGGCGATAAAGTGAGACTCTGTCTCTACAAAAATAAATAAATAAATAAATAAAAGATGCCAGGGCACTGTACCCAGGGCAGCAGAATGAGACTCTCTCAAATAAATAAATAAATAATGAATAAATAAATAAATAAAATAAAATCCAGCTTCTCAGAACATATTCCCCGATGATTCTTGCACAGCAGTGTTGGAACAGGAATTTTAACAAATTCTCTAGGCTCTACTAAAGCTTTGCCAGGTCTGGGGCTAGCAGATCAGACATAAGGCCAAAGTGCCTGGTGCCATGGGCTGGGTGCCCTGGTGCCATCCTCCCCGCGTTCTATCCCTGCCTGCTCACCCTCCAGTGGAGTCCTCACATTTAAGTCACAGCCAGTTCCCACCTGAAAAACTTCTATAGCTCCAACAATCGAAACCTGACAGCTCTCTTTAGCCTGGCCTTTGTGGGATTTCACACCTGACCTTTACCATCTTTTAGAAACTTCCCTTGGCACAGGTTAAAATTCAGCCATTTTGTCCCATTCACCTGCTATTTTCTTTGTGTCTTCACTCTCCTTGTCTCACTCTTTCCATATTTCCATCTGCATTTCCTCTTCCTGCACTCCCCCACATCTGCCTATTTATTTCTGGATCCTCTAAGGCTCATGTCAAATGCCACCTCCTCCATGAAACTTTCTTGAACACGGGCCATCTCCTGCTGCCTCCTAACAAAGTGATCTTCTCTCCCTCTGAAATCTCTACTCCACTTTTCATCACCTCTTTCTAGCTTATCTGTAATTTATTGACTTTATTGTTCTCTGAGTAAAGTCCAAGCTGATTCATGAATGTATGTCGAGTGAATGAATAAATTCACAAAAACCTATATGAAAGAAAAAAGGTGAAATGATCATAGAAGAATCAGCAGGATCCCAACTGGACTCAACTGTCCCTAAGAAAATATTAAAAGCATATAAATTCACAGGCAACCAGCCTATTGTGTGCATAACCTGGTTTGGGAGAATTTTTAGCAGGATATTTGACTTTGAAGGAAGTTGGTACATTTCCTTTGCTAGTAATCCAGAATCATCATCACTTAAACCTTTTCTCCTGGCCCTGGGGCCAGAAGACTATTACTGGGAGGACAGGCGAGAGCCTGGAAAAACCAGTGGGCTCCCAGAGTAAGTGACAGAAACTGTATATATGCTCCTTTTGTGCCCATAAATCAGTGCACACTCTGCTTAACACTCCACAAAAGCTTTTCCTTGAGCTCAGGCTGGTCCTATCTGATCTGGTGCCTACTTCTCTTCTGGCCTCGTCTGATGCCATCCTCCTACCTGCCTACACTGCTGTAGCCCCATTTCCTTTTCTCCAAAGTCATTAATCACCTTGTGTCCTTGGCCTGATGTTGCTTTCACCTGGCAGGGCTGCCCTACCTGCAAACCTTCACTTTAGGCTCACTTCCTTAGAGCAATGGCCTTGCCCAATCCTGGAGGACTAGGTCAAGTTATCACAGCACAGCATATCATGGGCTGTCATGCTTGGAGTCATATAGTCCTCTTGTGATTATCAGATCAACGTAAGTCTTCCCCACTACATATGAAACTCCATGAGGACAGAAAACAAAGCAATCTTATTAACTGCTGTAACCCTATCACTTAGTATCATGTTTGGCATATAAGATGGCCAAACAATATTTGATGAATGAATTAATGAAATGAATTACAAAGGCTTTCATCTGTGCTAAAAAGAAAAATTAGGTGCAAAAAATCACTAGTTTTTGAAATGCCCCCAACTCAGTCTCTGCTCCTTCTACTACGTGGTTCATGGATTTTTTCATCTCACCCTCATGCCACATAGTGAGACCTCACAAAGATTTATAAACCACTGAGTTTTTCTTAAAAATATCTTAAAGAAATGTTGCCAAAATCAGCTCTACTGATCCAAGGGAACTCACATATCCTGAGTCCATACTGTGTGCAGGTACCATCCCCAAGCATCTTAGGTTACTTAATTTTCTCCGTGACCAATGAAGTAGTTTTCATTATTTCCATTTTATAGATGAGAAATCTGAGATTCAGAGAGACTAAGTGATTTGGCCAAGAACATAGAGTAAGCAATGGCAGGAATTTGATATCCTCTAACAGGTTAATGGAAAGGATGCTGGCCTAGGAAACAGGAGATGTTTTAGCTTGCCTTCTGTCATTAATTCCTTGAGTGACCTTGAGCTAAACACTTAATCTCTCAATTTTGATTCCCTGTATAGAGAGGGATACTGTCTGAAGATGAATTGAGACAAGGCCTGTAAAAGTTTCTGAACAGTAATAAAGTTCAGCCTGCTGTAAAGATGATTATCCTGCCTCTTTCCCCCTATCCTCAAGAACCAACAGATGGCCTTCATTTCATTCAAAAATTAAACACTCCTACCAAGGTCAGTTATGCCTATAAATCAGTACAGCCTTTCTTCTGCACAAAATTTGCAGATGAAAATCAGCTCTAATTCTTTCTCTTGCTTGGGCCTTGCTCTGAATAATATATTTTAGACAAACTATTTTGGGGCCAAGAAATCTGTAAGTCTGAGCTGATTCATCACTTTCCCCATCAGGCTGTTGCACTCCTGCATCTTCTGCTTTGCCAGCTTCAGATGGTTTATTTTCACTAACGAGTCCTCTATGGGCTATGTGGAGAGTTCTCCTCTTCTCATGATAAGATTTTTTTTGCAAAAGATTAAAAATCTAAGGATGGGGCAGAATCTCAAGAAATACATCTGAAATCAATAAAACACTGGGGTGGGGTGGGAGTGTGCAGAGAGAAATTTTATTTCAGGAGAACTAAAATAGATCACAACATAGCACCTGTCTTTGAATGCAGAGATTCCAAAAATGTCAACTCCCAATTGTCCTAACAGAGGAACAGGGAGGCAAAAAAGGTATTTCCAGAAAATGTAACTATTTAAAAACTAGCTCTAGAAGGCTTTGCAATGCTTATAACGTTCCCACATACCATCTAGCTTTCTAACTATGTTTTTGTGGATAAATGTATGTTGAAATGAAATTGCTTTCTTTAAGGAAATAATGAGGACTTCCTTAAAATCATGCTGGACAGGTTTGTCAAAAACTTAAAAATAGAACTACCAAAAGATCCAGTAGTCCCACTACCGAGTATAATAATCAAAGGAAAGGAAATCAGTGTGTCAAAGAGATACCTATAGTCTCATGTTCATTACAGAATTATTCACAATAGTCAAGACATGGAATCAACCTAAGTGTTCATCAACAGATGAATACAAAAATGAGGTTTGTATACACAATGGAATACTATTCATCTACAAAGAAAGAATGAAATTCTGTCATTTGCAGCCTCATGGATGAGCCTAGAGGATATTATGTTAAGACAAATAAGCCAGGCACAAAAAGACAAATGCCACAGTATTGCACTCATACAAGGAGTGACCATTAAATTCTCAAGCTCAAAGTGCTACGTAGTTCATTGCTGAATATCACTATGGTCACCTTTGAAGTACTTTCCTTGATGCCAGCACCTAGTCCACCCTTCAGAGCAATTTTGGAATTCTTTCTGGAATGACCATCAGAACTTTCATCATGCAAAGTTCTCACAGTGTGCAAACTTGCCACCCTGTGCTTACATTGGCAGCACTGTATAGACAACTTGGTAAGGTTTCATAACCTTGGTATATCAGTATCTCACAGTTGTATTCATGTCAACATGTGGCAGTGTCTTGCCGAGTGGCATTCATTATTGTTGTTTCATATTTTTGTATGGTATATGATGATAGCTCTGATAGCCATTCCCGAAAAAGAATTCCAACATTGCTTTGAAGGGTAGACTAGGCACTGTCATTAGTACATAGCTTCCCAAAGAGAGGACTTCAAAGGTGACCATAGTGATATTCAGCTGTGAGGTATGTAGCACATTTTCCAGGACAAGTTCTCAAACTTAATTGTAAAACTCTCATATGTGGAATCTAAAAAAGCTTGTCTCACAGGAGAGTAGAATAATGCTCACCAGAGGCTGAGGAGCATAGTGGGGAGGGCAAAGTGGGGGGAGGATGGTCAGTAGGTACAAAGTTACAGTTTGATAGCAAGAATAAGTCCAGGTGTTCTATTGTGTAGGAAGGGGACTACAGTTAATAATATATTGTATATTTCAAAATATCTAGAAGGGAGGATATTGGGCATTCTCATCACAAAGAAATGATAAATGTTGGGCATGATAGATATGCTAATTACTCTAATTTGATGATTATACATTGTACAGATATATCAAAACATCACATTGTACCCCATAATATGTAAATGTACAATTTAAAGATTGTACCCCATAAATATAATTATGTGCCAATTAAAAATAAAACAATTAAGACAAACAAAAAACATGCTCGTAGAGTAGAACACCCACTTATAGAATAGAAGAAATTGGCATGGATGCTCATTTATGGATAATGGAGAATGGGGCAATGTTTTATCAGGAGCAGAGAAATGTATGCTTCTTCAGAAAACTTCCTAGGCTGGACGTGGTGGCTCACACTTATAATCTTAGCACTCTAGGAGGCCAAGGGGAGTGGATTACTTGAGCTCAGGAGTTGGAGACCAGAATGAGCAAGAGTGAAACTCCCCATCTCTAAAAAAACCTACCCAGGCATTGTGGTGGGCACCTGTAATTCCAGCTACTTGGGAGACTGAGGCAAGAGAATCACTGGAGCCCAAGAGTTTGAAGTTGTGAACTGTGATGCCTTGGCACTCTACAACAGGCAATAAAGTAAGACTTTGTCTCAAAAAAAAAAAAAAAAAAGAAAGAAAGAAAGAAAAAGAAAACTTCCTGGGTTAAATCCTATGTTAAATGAGTGTTTTAAATGCTATGTGTATGAGAACAAGGGGATCCCCAAAGCACCCCACTGCAGTATTAGATGAGAGAGGCTCTGCTGTTTGGTTACCTTTCATTCCTGTTACTCTTCCTCTAGGCCAAAGGTGTCCAAACTTTTTTTTCTCCATCACACATTGGGAGAGTAAGAGTTGTCTTGGACCACACCTTAAATACACAAACACTAACAAAAGCTGATTAGAAAAAAAAAAAAGAAAAAAGGTCCTTGCATACTTTTTGTGATACCCAACACCACAGATAAGCAAAATAAGTCCTCACAAAATCACCATACAGCCAGCAGGCCCAAGTAGGATGTCCTGCTAGCCTATACTTCTATTGAGCACTAGACCATCTTTCCAAATCCATTCCCAGTGCTGGCATCTCCATGTGGATGGCAAGCTGCTCACACTCAACTGAGTCCCAGATTGACTCCCCACCTCCTCTGTCCAAATCTGTCTCTGCTTCTACCTTCTTCATTCAAGTTCCTAGGACTCCATCAAATTGCCAACCTAGGGACCCAGGATTCATTCTGAACACCTCTCTTAGCTGTACCATTGCCCTAGAGAGGAGTCTTCCTGATTCTGTCTCTAAAAGACCCTTCTCACACATCTCTTCCTCCACTTCATAGCCTCTATACTGCCATAGTCCTGGCCCACACTTTCTGGCACCAGGATGAGGGCATCACCTCCTCCCTGACTCCCATCCTCAGTCATTCCCCCTTCTTGGGAGTGGCACCTCCAGCCCCATCCTGACTTCTCCCTATGACACAAACCACACAATCTCCCCACATACCAAAAAGAAAAAATCCATAAACACATATAATCTCCAATGCCAAAAAAATACCCGGAAGCAAAACACACGTGGGCTCATGCACACAGGAATACAACAGCAAACATCCTCAAGTCACACCAACCTGGCTGCAACTCCATAGTCCTCTCTCCTTATTCCAAAAGCCTATTCAAGCTACTTTGTTCTCCCAAGATGTCCTTTGTTTATCATCATAACGCCACTAATGCCTTGTGAAGCTTTTATCCTTCCAAGTCAAGTTCAAAGCACCCCTCTCAACCCTATGAAACCAACTTAGCTTGTCCCTCCTTCCCTTTGACTGTCACAGCACTTGGTCATGTGTATCCCAATGTACCAAGAGGTGTGGTGGCCCTGCCTCTGCACCTGGACTTGCAGTCCGAAAAGGCAACACAACTTAACAGCATGGACTTTGGGGACAAGTAGACTTGGGATGAAATCCCAGTCATCCCTTACTATAATAGCCTGGGAAAGTAAATTCTCTAAGGCTCCATTTTTTCACTTTAAGAACACAGATAACACTACCACTTTACTTAATGGAGTTGAAATTAGAAATAAATGAGAAAATACAAAGTGCCTAACACCTAGTTAAGACTCAATAAAATGAAAACCATTATTATTAAAACTATTTAAACCCCTGTGCCCAGTACTCAGCAGATATTTAATTACATGAATGGATTTAGCTTTTGGCTGCCTCAATGTCATAAAAAGCATATCCAATATATTGTCACATTGGTACTTCCCAACATGTATGCAAAGTTAGCAAAGGAGTTATCAATATTCTCATTCTACCAGTGGGAAAATGCAGATTAAGAACATGAGTAACTTTGGTCAGTGGCCCAGGTAAGGCTAGGACTCAGCCTTCGAGTGTTAGTTACATGTTAAATAAAGTCTTCCATTCTAGAAAGTGGGTCCATGTAAAAATGATATGGCTTCATAATCATTTGTACTCTATACTGGGTACTTTTCCTAGAAGTGCTTATTTTTACAAGAAAGAATATGTAAAATAACAATTTGTTAAGATCCCAGAACAAGGGCTGACTCCCCAAGTTAAAGAAGAGCCTTGCAGATGAGAACAAAAATTTGAAAAGGAGATCTTCTGGAAAGCATAACTCATATGACATCATTCCCTTGCTTCTAGGCTCTGCATTGACTTCTCCTGGTTCTCAGCAGAAGTTTACCCTTTGTTTTCATGGCCTCCAAGCCTCTAGATGTCTGGGATCCTGCCTAACTCTCCCACCACTCTGTCTCATTCATTATACTCAAGGGCTTACTGGCCTTCTGTTTCTCATACTTTCCAAGTTCAAGGCCTTTGCATTTACTGTTTCCTCTCCAGGAAGTCCTTGTTCCCTAGATTTTTCCCGTTTTGGTACCTTTTTGTAATTTAAGTTTTAGTGTCAGCTCTGTATAAAGCTGACTCCCTACAACCCATGCTCTTTATTATATCCTTTACTTACCCTAATGTCTTCATGTCACCTATCACCATATAAAATCCTCATTTGCTTTTTGGATCCTCCCTCTAATAAAATATCATGAGAACTGAGAAATCTTGTTGGTTTTGCTCACTGCTCTATATCGAATACCTGGAACAGTGCCTGGTACATAGGAGGTATTCAGTAACCATTTACTAAGTGAATGAACAAATGAGCTTCTTTTATGACCACTTAAACATCAAGATAAACCCTTCTGTGCTTTCACAATTAAGACTGACAATACATCCTCAAAACTAAAAGCAATCCAAAATTAGAACTCAGAGGAAGAAGTGAGCCAACTCTAAACATCATTCTTACATGTTTGAGAACGGAGGATTCTTGTTTTTATTTATATCTAGGGAAAGCTGAGTCTTTTGGCAAAGGGACTGTTTGGAGACACTCCCTCCATTTGAACTAAGAGGTCACACACACTTCTTCAACTTGGGGCTCAGCCCCTGTGCTGGCTTTAATCTGAAGATTTTATCTGACAGCCGCATGTCACTGCCTATGGTGGACCTGGTCTGCTGCCAGAGAACTTAGGTAGCACAGCACATAACAGGCAAAATATGCATTGAGGGGGGAAAGAACAGATCTTCCATGTAGTTTAATTTCTAAGATTAACTTCAAAATTATCTGTAAACTTCGTTTCTAATGTCATAGTGCCTAGTCCACGTTAAAAGTTGAAAATCTTGGAAAGGAACTCAATTATCCATGATGAATAGAAATTCTTCTCAAACAGAAGTAGGAGATACTTCTCTCTACTGTCCTGAATTTGCCTGTTAGGAACACGAAAAAAGAACAGCGCCCACAATAGCCCACCTGCAATCTAACAGTGATTTTTGCAAAACCCAGCAAAACAGAAATCCCTATAACTTTGTTTCAAGTTGATGCAAAGAAAAGAAGTTGGAAAACTTCACTTACAAGTCAGAAAAAGGCATCTGAAAGCTTAGGCCTGGGACTCCACCTCTTTCCCGCATCTCTTTAAGTTGCTGTGCATAAAAGTGAATCTGGCACAAACACCAAGCTTTCTCTCCGCAATTTTCCATTTTCCTTTTCCTCATTCCTAGACAGCTGAGCCACAGATTCCCCTTTATCAGATGCTACAGGAGATTACAGAGAGCAGGATTTGAATTGGCTATATATAATTATATCAAACCCAATAGCAGCATGATTTACTAAAGATCCAAAAGCTTACTGAATGCGAGGCTATTTATATTATAAAAGTTTAGAACATAATCAGTCTCATCTTCTCAATCCAGCCTTAAAAATCAGATGATGGTTCACATGAAAAAAAATCCTAGGGAAGCTGTCTGAATTGGTGTGTAGGCTGCCTCAGTTTAAGATCCTCACGGCCACCTCTAATTTTCAGGCTAATGCGAGCAGATATTGTTGAGTACAGCAGCCATGTTCAATGCTTTCCAATTTATAAGTTAGCTCTTTGGCCCCCTAAGACCTCCTCTTCTTATTAGCATCTACGGATTTCCATTTGGCCCTCACCACAGAAGAGGGTTAGGCATACACAGAGTGGTTGAGTTTGGGGAAATAGCATTGAGTAAAAGGGGGGAGGGTAGGTGGTATATGCACTATAAAAAGTATATTCGTGAAACTTAGCTGTGGTGGAATAGTAATTTTTTAAATGGACTTGAACAGAGATAGAAAGCAAGCTATAGGATGGCACTTCACAGTAATTACTTGAGCCTCTCTTAACTCTAAATTGAGAAAAATGCAGAAATCAATAATTTTAAATGTGTCATACTTATTGACACTAATGAAATCCCCTGAATAAGCATTTAATGCAACTCCACTGCTGTTTTAAATTTACGTTCCTCCCTGAGTGAACATTACAAGGTCAGGTCAGTTCCCCTGGGCTTCACAGGGCTGATGCTGTCAAGCAGACGGGACTCCATTCATGCTGTGCTTGGACAACCCTTCAGAGGGTTGCTGCGCTGTCCACGGTGCTGAGAAAGCAGCAGTTTCTCCCCCTTCCCCTTTGGTTCAGCAGGAGACAGACACGTGCAGAAACGATGTGCTCTCACAGAGGGCAGTGACCCCCACATACTTCCATGCTTATCGGAAAAAGAAAATATGCAGAATCTTCTAATACTCTGTTTTCATAGCAAAGTCTGGTTTGATTATGCACCTCAATAAAGTCCCTACTTCAACCCCTTTTCCCTTCAAGCATTACTAACTACATTGAGGTATATTAATTTGCACTTCTTACTCTTTTCTTTGTACTGAAAGTGTTTTATCTTTCCAAATAAACTATAAGTTTAAGGTTTATAGAAATGCCTATGGACTGGTAGAAATAATTGAATTCAAGTTTAGGGTCCCCTAACTTATTAGCTGAGTAACTTGGTTGAGTCAAATGACTCTTTGTGCCTCAATTTCTTTGACTATTAAAAAGAAATGATTGATGCTCACTGACTCTTTGGGAGTGTTAAGTGCATTGGTACATTTCAAAGTATTTTTCAAATCGTGACCTACTGAAAGCAAGCATTCATCACACTACTTTTTTGTTGTTGGTATCATATTCAGTAAGATATTCTTGACAGGACATTAATAAAGTTTTTTCATCTCCTCCAATTCAGAACAGGTCTATGGGAATTAAAGATCTATCTCAAGTCAGGAGAATTTTAAGAATTATGGAAATAAGGAGAAATTTATTTGAAGGAAGGTACACAAATTTGGAAGCTGCTTCATTTAGAGCCCATTAAATCATCCGAAGATTAACACCCAAGCTCTCACCTTGGTTCATCATCATTGCCACCTCTTCAGTACTTATTAAAAAAGAAAAAAATACCCAGTCATGATTTAATCTGAATACTTCCACTTTAAAGATAAGGTAAATGATCTGGGAGTAATTCAATAAACTGCCCAACACAACAAAGAGTGGCAGAGTCAAAACTTCAAGTCCAGTCATTCTGAATTCAAAGCTCATTTGCTGAACCATCGTGTCCAGGGCCTCCTACATCTGAATGAGTCCTGTGAACATGGCTTAATTTAGAAGTTGACACAAAGTCTTGAATTTCTTATTCTGAAGTAGAACTTTAGAGAGCCCAAATCTAGCACGTTAGAGGTCATTCTGGAAATAAGTTCTTTTAGAACAGGGAGATAAAGGGAAATTTGCCTTGTGAAATCGAGTTTGGAGCAATCCCTCAGGATCCATGATGCTTAGTCCAGAGGTGGCATAAGCTTCTAAATCACAAGTGCCCCGGCTTACCAATTCGCCAACCCAGTATCCCTAAGCCAGCTAGAACTTATTTTCTTGCAGCATAAAGGGATTCAAATAAGATGTATTTTGATGGAGTTTTTGTTTTTTAAAACTCAGCAACTTCAATAATGATATCATTTAAAAATTGCATTTAGTGCAATTACTTCTCCATCTATTTAAATCTTTCCTATTCTGAAAGATCCCGTTGACGTTCCCTTTCCTCCTCAGTCACAGATGGCTCCAACTCACAGGAATTTAATCTTTCTGTGTATTCATATCATTTCTGCCCACTCCATACATGTGTGAACAAATCACCTATTGCCCTGGAATATCTTTCCATTTTTTCAGATTGCTATTTAACAGATATTAGTTAGCTTCTCATATTTATATTTCATTTCTTCAACCTTACTGGGGCATTGGATCCTGGAAGGTGTCCCATAATAGTATTTAGACAGAAGTTAGTTCTTACGGTATTTTATTGAAATTGCTTATTAAATTTCTGCTTCATTCCCAGCCTTTTCCCTATTAAACCCACGAAAGCATGGCTGTTTTTTTCTGTCATACTCACTATTGTAACCCTTGTGCCGAGCATATCACAGTATGTATATAATGGGAATAACTATGGTAATGAATATGTGAACAGCCAGACAGGGATACTGTCCCACATCGTAAACCCATACCCCTTACCCCCCTCAGTAGCTATTGGTGGAAAATTTTCAAATCTCTACTTCAAGTGGATAAGCTACACACCTAAATAATTCTATTTCATATAAGAATCATTTTCAACATACCATAGAGAGATTTGTACCAGAAATTCTGTTCTCATGTATAACAACTAAATGTAGCATGGATCATAGACAAAGCTTAGAATAAGGTAGACTTCAGTGAATAAAAGGGGGAGAGCACCCAGAATACATCAGTTAATTATTTTTAAAGTGTCTCATATCAAGAAAACACTGTATCATTGTGCTTCAGCGCAGAGCTGAGAAGAAATCTATAGGAACCCTTTTTAACAGCTTGCAAGTGGCCTTGACTCCATTTACTTACAAATTTATTCAATAATATTTACTGAGAGAGATGCTAGGGAGAGGAAACTGAACAAAACCAATGCAGCTCTCCCCTTATAGGACCTAAATTTTAACAAAAGGAGAGAGAAAAAGAAATTTTTCCTGTTCACTCATGCAATAAGTAGTGGTAAAGAATCAATCCTATGCATTGCATTGGGTCTTCACTTTTGTGGCTTTGCTGCATATGCCTGAGAGCAGAACCGATGACACAAGTAGTTAATCTGATTTAATAAAGCCTTTAATTCTCTTGGTAAATACTTGGGTGGAGAGGGGATCATGGACGGGCTAGAAATAGACTTTAAGCCCTTTTCCCATCTTCTTCCTACAGTTTTAAATAGAAACAATAAGACAGTTCCTTGCGAGGGAGCAATCTCGGCCTTACTTGGGGGAAAAGGAATCGGACTCTCTATGGCCTATCTGAAGCTCTTGTGTGCAGACAAGCATGTAACAATTAAGGATACTTTCCTTCATGGTGGATGTCCTGGCTCCTGGAATGGTTGCAGCACAAGAAGGTTAAGGAGCAGCCCCGCTTTGCATGGACATATGTATCTCCATGGATTCTACAATCTATCGTGCACATTCTCTAGTTCAAAGTTTTTATTTTTCCCCTTTTCTTTGTTGTGATGACATTTTCTATTATACCCTAAAGTTAAGTACACTTTTACCTCTTTGTTTTCTTAAAACAACAACAACAACAACAACAAATGGGCTCAGTGCCTGTAGCACAAGTGTCTAGGGCGCCAGCTACATACATGGGAGCTGGTGGGTTCGAATCCAGCCTGGCCCACCAAACAATGATGACAACTACAACCAAAAAAAAAAAAAAAGAAAAAGAAAAAATCTGGGCATTGTGGCAGGCACCTGTAGTCCCAGCTACCTGGGAGGCTGAGGCAAGAGAATCGCTTAAGGCCAAGAGTTGGAGGTTGCTGTGAGCTGTGACACCACAACTCTCTACCCAGGACAATAGCTTGAGACTCTGTCTCAAAAAAAAAAAAAAGACATTCTCTTGTTATTTTCCATATAGTTCTTAGATTAACACTCAGATACAGTCATGATTATAAAGGAGAAACTTATATATCAACAATCAAATCAGTGGGTGAGATCTACAAACCAGTTTCAAGAGCTGGAGTATTACTTTAAAAATGTTCCTTATTTATAGATAGCTTAATTGCATTAAGTACCAAAGAATGTACTGCTTTCTTTGTAATGAGTTTTTTATGGTCTTAGTCTTCAGAAGCTCAGATTCCATCTGTGACAGCAGACTGTTGTAGAATTCAGCTATTAATAGCTGCTGGTACACACTTACTCAGAGCTAAGAGGCCTAGGGCTGTAGTGACAGCCAGATGGAGATAATACCAAAGGGTGACTATACGGACAAAAAGGATGATCTATTTTTTTTTTCCCCCAACACAAAACAGACAACACTAAAAACATGACAATCCTGTTTTATTGCAAGCCAAACTCTTGGAAGAGATTTTCACCCCCTTTGGAATTCTCAGGTCTAATTCTAAACCACATATAATTTATCACTGTTTCTGATGTTGAAATAACTCCCTAAGCAGGTTACAAAGACAAAAATACTCAGATGGACTTACTAACCCTCATTTAGTAAAAAACGATACCAAGGATTCACACAGAAAATTGGGAATAATACAATTTGGCCTTTATTCTAGGAAAAAACTAAACTTTGATGGTGGACATTCTTTTGCATCAGAAATGCTTTTCTCACAGAGAAAAAAGACAACAAATGAACAAATAACATGGACTTTTTTATGGAAAGAAAAGATTGCTTTAAAAGTGAAGATGGTCTTAGCACCACTTTATTCTAATGAGTAAGAAAAATGCACAAGGGTGACACAACTACCATACTTAATGTCATTATTCCTAGAATTAGTGATTCTTTGGGCCAAAAGTTTATAAACACCAATGAGCCTTTTCTTTCTTTTTTTTTTTTTTGTGACATAGTTTCACTATGTCACCCTCGGTAGAGTGTCATGGTGTCACAGCTCACAGCAATCTCAAACTCTTGGGCTTAAGCAATTCTCTTGCCTCAGCCTCCCAAGTAGCTGGGACTATAGGCTCCCACCACAATGCCCAGCTATTTTTTGGTTGCAGTTGTCATTGTTGTTTAGCAGACTGGAGGTGGGCTTGAACCCACCAGCTTTGGTGTATGTGGCCAGCTCCCTACTTACCAAGCTATAGAAAGATGTATAATACCCTGCTAAGTAAACAAGAAAAAAACTGTATTTTAATATGCAATTCATCACTAAATAGATAGCTAAGTTATATTTTGTTGGAGGTACATTTGTGAGATGCAAAAAATGTGGAGTTTATGATTTTTAAGTGTAGAAATATTAATGGGGATGTTTGTGTGCAATGGTAAATGATATTAAGAAATGGGTAAAGGGTCAGCCTATCTTCCTGTTTGGTCTGCAACATGAGTAGAATGAGATTGTTCTTGTGAAGCCAAGCACAGCTTGAGTAGGAGGCCCAGCTCAGATACCTGACCTGGGATAGGAGCCCTCTGCTCTATCACTGTAAGGAAGTTCCTGGCAAACTAGGGGATGGTGTCCTAAATACCTGTAACTTATTTCACAGTGACACTACTAAAGAGTCCTGAAAAGTAGACAAAACCCCAACCTACCCCAAAGAGGCAAAGCTGACAGGTTCATACAGATGGGTAGGGAATCTAGGATGTCTCAGAGTATCCAAAGAATCCAGGGTCTACACTATGGACCCCCATTTGTTCAGGTATCTAAGCCTTACTTTGTAGGGAGGGTATTTTTTGTGAGGTCATAAACAGGCTTAAAATTTTGATAATCTATTTTCATTGCAGGCAAATCGGTTAAGAGTTTAGGTTCTACAGTCATACTGCATTGAGTTCGGTGTTTGCCTCTTACTAGTTGTATACACTTGAGCAAGTTTCTTTACTTAGGTAAGCCTCTATTTTCTCAAAAATAGATAGGTATAGTAATGGGTACCTACACTGTGTTATTGTGAGGATTATAATATATAATATAGTCTATGTACAACTGTAGAGTGTCTGGCACACAGCACTCAATAAATTCTTTTTTTTTTTAGAGCCAGAGTCTCAGTTTGTCACCCTCTGTAGAGTGCAGGAGCATCACAGCTCACAGCAACCTCCAGCTCTTGGGCTTAGGTGATTCTCTTGCCTCAGCCTCCCAAGTAGCTGGGACTACAGGTGCTTGGCTGGGGCTGGGTTTGAATCCCCCACCCTCGGTATATGGGGCCATCATCCTACTCACTGAGTCACAGGCACTGCCCTCAATAAATGTTTATTATTAAATATTTTCATTTACATTTGACTTTTATTACTACTACCTGCAAGGTACTAGGGAGATCTGGGTGTGAATTCTGAATGTTTAACCTTAATCAATCTTTTTCAGTTTGCTCATCTGTAAAGCACAGCCTATCATACC
Organism: Perodicticus potto; assembly: GCA_963574655.1. Classification (NCBI taxonomy): domain Eukaryota; kingdom Metazoa; phylum Chordata; class Mammalia; order Primates; family Lorisidae; genus Perodicticus; species Perodicticus potto. The sequence continues at coordinate 15,566 of CAUYRH010073154.1, forward strand.
TACCTTACAGGAATGTGAGAACTAAAATAATTTATGCTGTATGCTTAACACACTATCTGACATAGGCTGACTCCTGGAAAAAATTAGCTACTATGATTTCATCATCATAATTACATACAATCCATAAAGGAGATGTGACACTTAAATGTGATAATGTTCGTAAAGCCCAACCACAGTACCTGAACCTTAACAAACATTAGTTCACGCTTCCTCCATCTTGCCAGCCACCTGCATGTATCACGTGTTATATAATCAACTAATAACGTTTTCTGCATGTCAGCTTTAATATTTACTGACCTCCAAGTTCATTAGGTGACTTGCTGCCTTGCTTTACAAAGCAATTGAGGTACAGTCACCCACCACACAACAATGTTTTGGTTAATGACAAACTGGTATATGACAGTGGATCTGTAAGGTAACAGAGCTGAAAAATTCCTATTGCCTAGTCATTGGTAGCTGGCGTGAGATCGTAGCACAACACATTATTCATGTGTTTGTGGTGATGATGGTGTAAACAAACCTACCCCACTGCCAGTTGTGCAAAAATATAGCACACACAATTTTATATGATACGCAATGCTGGATAATGATGATAAATGACTATGATACTGGCTTATGTATTTATTATATAATTTTGATTATTATTTTAGAGTACAGTCCTTCTACTTATTAAAAAAAAACCAGTAAACTGTAAAATAGCCTGAGGCAGGTCTTGCAGGAGGTCTTCCAGAAGAAGGCTTCATTATCATAGGGGATGATGGCACCAGGCATGTTACTGGCCCAGGAAAGCCTCCAGTGGGGCAAGATGTAGAGAGAGAAGATGGTGATCTGGATGACCCTGACCTTTTGTAGGCCTAGGTTAATGTGTGTTTGTGTCTTAATTATTAAAAAAAGTTTTAAAAGGGCGGCACCTGTGGCTCATCGAGTAAGGGCGCTGGCTCCATATACCGAAGGTGGCGGGTTCAAACCCTGCCTCAGCCGAACTGCAAAACAGAAAAATAGCCGGGCGTCATGGTGGGCACCTGTAGTCCCAGCTACTTGGGAGGCTGAGGCAAGAGAATCGCCTAAGCCCAGGAGTTGGAGGTTGCTGTGAACTGTGTGACGCCACGGCACTCTACGGAGGGCGATAAAGTGAGACTCTGTCTCTACAAAAAAAAAAAAAGTTTAAAAAGTAAAAAAAAAAAATTAATAGAAAAAGATGTATAGAATAAGGGCATAAAGAAAGAAAACATTTCTGCACAGTTGTAAATGTGTTTGTGTTGTAAGTTGTTACTCCAAGAGTCAAAATGTTAAAAAAATTTAAAAGTTCATAAAGTAAAAGTTACAATTAGTCAAGATTAATATATTATTGAAGAAAGAAAAATTTAAAACTAAATTGAGTGTGACCTAAATGCACAGGGTTTACCAAATCTCCAGCAATGTACAATAGCAACATCCTAGGCCTGGGTCTTCACATTCACTCACTGACTCACGCCAGCCCTGCAGCCTCCGTTCATGCTGAGTTCCCTACACAGTTGTACCATTTTTGATCTTTTATACTGCATTTTCACTGTACTATGCCTATGTTTAGACACACAAATACTTGTCATGATGTCACAGTTGCCCACAGTATTGAGTATAGTGACATGCTGTACGGGTGCTGCTCTAGAGCACAACCTAGGTGTCCAGTAGGCTATGCCGTCCAGGTTTGTGTAAACGTGCTCCGCGAGGTTTGTATAACAACACAACCTCCGAACAGATGCATTTTTCAGAACATCTCCCCATCATTAAGCAATGCATGCCTGGGTTTAGATCGCATGCCCTCTGCAAACTGGAGTATAGGGGAGGGTATCTCTTCCTCATTTTCATGCTTTTATTAATATTAGAGAGCCAACATCTCGAAATAGTTCCAGATATGTTCAGCAGATACTTCACAGGCTGCTTTCGCTTTCTCTTGGTTTCTAGCATCATCATTTCTGAAATTTCCTCATTGGCTCATCACTTCCTAATGCCTTCTGCTCCAACGTGTCAAGCTCCCCACCGGACTGAGCATCTTGTGTACGTGCACAGCGTGTGGGGCCCTAAGTAAACATGTTCTACAAAGGGATTTTTATCTTTTTCCCTAAGAAGCATAGGGATTTTGCTGTGCTGCTTTCCATCTCATAAAAGGAGCCCTAACTAATAACTTCATTGTCATCTTTAAGCCTTTCACTAGTCACAGCATGAGTATGTGCAAGAATCTAAGTAAGCAAAGTTCTTAGGCTGCCTGGATGCAAAACGTGTCTACACCATCATACCGAGTGTCCCCGGCCTGTTTGAACACTGGCAATGAAAGCATGGCATTTTCCACCCAGACTTTACCTTCAACGTGAAACGCAGTGTCTAACTTCGGGGCATTCAATGGTTATGAAATCTTGACACCTCACCTACTGTCGCAATGACATGTTGTAATAGCTTCTCCATTCTTTGTGCATTTTCACATCAAGGTCTGGTGAGTGGGAAATAATGAGATCGTCCACAGAGTGTCAGGTGGGACATGTCTCTCTCGCTTCTCTCCCTTCTCCTACCCTTTCTCTCTTTCTATTCCCCACCCCCAGCTGCACAGCTGACAACTTCAAACATTTATTAATACAGATCCCCTTGACCCCTAACAACCAATAGTCAACATCACAAGAATCAAATAATATTCCATGTGCAGAACTGTGTTTGTTTCCATCTAACACTGTAGGAAGATTAGAGCTGACCTGCTATATGAATCAGTTTATCTGTTGGTGAGTAACAAATGACTTCCATGGGTGGCCTGTCCCTGGAGGCGAAGGTCTCCTGGAACAGTGACCCCATCGGCGCCCAAAATGGACTGAGGGTGCCCGGGGCAGATTCTCATGGCTCCAGCTTGTGTACATCACCCGTCAAGAGCCCCGGGTTTGCCTTATAGCAGAGGGCCAGGATATAAAATTTCTTCTGGACACTGGAGCAACCTTTTCTGTACTTCTCTCTAACCCTGGTCTTTTATCTCCCAAATTGGTTACTATACAAGGGGTGTCTGGAAAGCTGGTTACAAAATTTTTCTCCCAGCCTTTGAGCTGCAATTAGGATGACTAGATGTTCTCTCATGCCTCCCTAATCATCCCTGAATGTCCTGCTCCCCTTTTGGGGAGCGACATACTAAATAAAGCAGGAACAACCATTTGTATAAATATGAGACAAAAACCTATTCTATTACTAGGTCAAGAAACTACAAAATTCGTAAAACATATCACTTCTTTAGCTAAATTTCAACAAATCCTTAAAAGCCTCCCAACTACATTTTCACATTCAACACTAAAGGAACTTTTCTCTCCTGGAGATCTAGTCATTCTCAAAACTCTTCCCTCTAATTCAACTTCCCTAACACCAACTTAGGAAGGCCCCTTTCCTGTTATCTTATCTTCTTCCACAGCTGTTAAAGTTATGAGTCTATTCCTGGATACATCATTCACGAATAAAATCCTGGAACCCCCCACCTTCTACGGAGACAAATAATGAAGACAGCCATCCACAAACCACCAACACTTGTGAGCCAAAGGAAAGTTTGAAGTTATTATTTAGAAAACAGCAAGAAAAAGGCTAATATGGTTTTCTTTTAGCATCACTGGATGAGTGCTTCTAACCTGACACTGTTCTACCTTTGCCTTTTACTAATTATACTAATCAGATTTATGTTTTCCAGAAATGTCATCAAACCACACGCAATAAAGATGGTTCAAGTCCATGAAATCCTGTATCACTCTCCCTCCGGAGAAACCCTAACTGCCCCCCTTCTATCATCACCCGATTCAGCAGGA
>CAUYRH010073157.1:0-12655 GCA_963574655.1 Perodicticus potto
AAGATAGATTTCTTCTATAAAAATACTACAAGAGAGTGCAGGGAAAACACTTGAAGAAATTGGCCTGCATGAATATTTTATGAGGAAGACCACCCGGACAATTGAAGCAACACCAAAAATACATTACTGGGATATGATCAAACTAAAAAGCTTCTGCACAGCCAAGAACACAGTAAGTAAAGCAAGCAGACAGCCCTCAGAATGGGAGATTTTTGCAGGCTCTGTCTCCAACAAACGTTTAATAACCAGAATCCACAGAGAACTCAAATGTATTAGCAAGAAAAGAACAAGTGATCCCATCTCAAGGTGGACCAGGGACTTGAAGAGAAACTTCTCGGAAGAAGACAGGAGCACAGCATACAGACACATGAAAAAATGCTCAACATCCTTAATCATCAGAGAAATGCAAATCAAAACTACTTTGAGATATCATCTAACTCCAATAAGTTTAGCCCACATCACAAAATCCCAAAACAAGAGATATTGGTGTGGATGTGGAGAAAAGGGAACACTTCTGCTCTGTTGGTGGGAATGCAAACTAATATGTTCCTTTTGGAAAGATGTTTGGAGATCACTTAGGGACCTGTCATTTGATCCTTCAATTCCTCTACTAAGTATATATCCAAAAGATCAAAAATCACTTTATAACAAAGATATGTGTACCAGAATGTTTATTGCATCCCAATTCATAATCACTAAGTCATGGAAGAAGCTCAAGTGCCCATTGACCCATGAATGGATTAATAAATTGTGGTATATGTACACTATGGAATATTATGCAGCCTTAAAGAAAGAAGGAGACTTTATCTCTTTCATCTTTACATGGATGGAGCTGGAACATAGTCTTCTTAGCAAAGTATCTCAAGAATGGAAGAAAAAGTATCCAATGTACTCAGCCCTACTATGAAACCAATTTATAGCTTTCATATGAAAGCTATAACCCAACTATGGCCCAAGAAGAAGGGGAAAGAGGAGATGGAGCAGAGGGGGTGGATAAGTGGAGGGAGGGTAATTGGTGGGATCACACCTACGGTGCATTTTACAAGGGTACGTGTTAAATTTACTAAGTGTAGAGTATAAATGTCTTAACACAATAACTAAGAAAATGTGGTGAAGGCTATGTTAACCAGTCTGATGAAAATATTTCAAATGGTATATAAAACCAGCACATTGTACCCCATAATTGCATTAATGTACACAGCTATGATGTAATTAAAAAAATAAGTAAAAAACCATATGTTTGAGACCCAACCATGCCGTTTACATAATTAATAACACTAGGGAAAGTAACCTGGCTTACTCTCCAATCTCTCCTGAGATTTCCTCATCTGTAAAATGAAAATCATGTATCTTTTCAATAAACACGCCCAAACAGACTTGCCCAAAGACCCTGAAAACATACCAGTAATTAAGATGCTAACCATCAGAAAGAAGCAATAATAGTGTCTACCCAGAGGGTTGTTAATAAAGACCAAATGGAGTCCATGGAGTTTGGTTATGTCGAGGCATTCACAAATACTTGCTATGCATTGAGCCAGCTACTGCAATACAACAATGGTTGAACAACAAAGAGAAAGTTCCTCCCTGAGGACGTCTGTGTTGTAGTAAGCAAATAAATGAATATGGAATAATTTTAGAAGGTTGTCACTACTAAGAAGAGAATTAAACTATAACTGGGTAACATTTTAAGAGTGACTATGGAGAGGGAGTTGATTTAAATAGTTTGTCAGGAAGGGACTCTCTGAAAAAGTTAACATTTGAACTGAGGTCTGAGTGTTAAAAGGGGCCTGGCCACAGAAAGATCCAGAAACAGCCAGTGTACACATAGCCCAGAATTAAAAATCAAATGCCCAGAAACAGACATAAAGCCACTGGGGTTACTACACAATAAGCAGGGGACAGGATGGGGGCGGAGCCATTAGAGAAGGAGGCCTGGAATGGATTGTTCACAGCCTCGTACCCAGGGCAACTATTATACCCAGCTGTGATGGATGCCCAAGGAGGGCAATGAGCAAATACACAACACAATCTGATTAACACTCTTAAAATTTTGCTCTTGCTACTCGGGGAATGGGAAGAATGAGTAGCCAAAAGTGTATGCCAATCTCTAGTCCAGGAAAGGACTAAGGGTGTCGTAGACCCAGGTGGTAACAGTAGAGAAGGAAGAACGTGGAAAGAGATTCTGTCCATTTTTTTTTTTTTTAGCAGAGAAAGCTAAGAAAATGGCTGATGCTTTGAATATGGAATAGAGGGAAGAGGGAAGGGAAAACATCAAAACAGTATCAACCTTGAGGCTTTGATAACTGGGTAGTTGGTGGTACCGTCTACTGAAAAGGGGAAGAGACCTCTACTTTGATCATGTAATTTCAGGATAGTTTTTAAGCATCCTAAAGATATTTAATGAATTAGATTGTCTACTGGCTTCAGATTACCATTGAATACACTGGATAAAATGCCCATAGAGGAGGAAAAACTCATTTCAATTCAAGTTGGAGGGCAGAGGAATGACAGAAGGGGAAGAGAGGAGGGGAGGTTTGGACTGATCGCACTTAATGGGCACAATGTAGGGATATATGGCATAGCTCTGGTGTGGGACACAACTACAAGAGGGACACTACCTAACAAATTTAAATATTGTAACCTGGTTGTTTGTACCCTCACATTAACCTGAAATTAAAAAAAAAAAAATGTAAAGAGGATAGATCTCATGTTTGTATTCTTACCATAACAAAAAATAAATAAACAAAAAGAAAAGTTTAAAAATATATATATTCAATGAGATATACTATTCTGTGGTTCAGGAGAAGGGTGACAGCTAACTACACAAAGGTAGGAATTCTATACAAATAGGAAGTAGTATAACTACCTTCTCGATTATTTTAATGACAAAGAGAACAAATAAGAAGAAATTGGGGGGGATCAGACCTTTAATTTTAGTGCAGCTCTGTGTAATTAATTGTCCAACATCTTAGTTATACATTATTGTTTTAATTACCCAATCATTTAATGCTTGTATGTGTTTTTATTTAGACTTCTCTTAGTTACAAAAAACAAACTGAAGGCTGCTTTAACAAAAATGTATCATATGCTAAGAACTTCCTACATATTAAAATAGCACGTTATCTCATTCACGTGATAAAGTAATAATTAGCCTTTTACTACTGCTTATTCGTTTGTGGTTTGATCTTAAGTTTAGTCAAATAATTGCTGAGAAGTTAATCATTTTGATTGAATTAATCAATGTAATCTAAAAACTGTAACTTCTGTGTGATTAAAATGACCTGGCATAAGAAGAAAGAAAAACCTACTACTTTCCAACAGTGTCTTAACTCCATCCTTTTCTAACTGAGGTATGAATACCCCTGGCAATATATTGTGATGTTCCAGAGAGACACCAGAAATAAGTCACAGGGTAAACATTTTCCAGAAACTGTTTTTCTTTGACAATATGGCAGGAAGAAGAAATATTTTTCTATGAAAACAACCATGGGCATTTTACTAAGTATAAAACAAACTTCATGTTGGCTAAGACAAAACATAATACTTCCAAAGACTATGGGACTAGTAGCATGCCACCCTGGGCGGTGCTGCCTGACCCCCAGGAGCGCCAGTTCCCGGTCCTTTACTGCTAAGAGGCTGCCCAGGCTTCACTTTCCTGGTGCCCTTGGGAGGGTAGTTTTCTCTCAGCATTGCAGTGAGATAGGGGAAATTCGTTCAAGTTTCCCCACATAAGACCTAAAGAAGAAAGTTTTGCAAGTTGGAAAATTCCCAGCCAAAGAATCCAAAAAGGCTTAAAACTCTCTCAGCAGTCCTTACAAGTACATGTTTATTAGCATCACAGAGATAAAAGGAAAGGAGAGAAAACAGCCTGTGAATTCTAGCCCTTTCCTCTAAAACCATCCCCGCGCTTTCTGATATGTGAGTTTGCTCTTTCTAATTATTCAGCAGCTGCCATTCTACTTGAAAGTCAACCAAGATCAGGCATTTAGGGACAAGAGGGACCCAGACACAGCCTTCAAACATGTTGTCGGAGGCTCACGGGCTGAGCGATGCGTCTTCTCCGGGCCCGTCTTTGCTTTGGGACCTGCCTCCTCTTTATACATGAGAGCAAGGAAACTAAGGGCAGAGATGTGAGAGGAGTGAGTGGAAGAAGAAAGAGCTAGCTCTGCTATTTTCCGTATACTTGAAGGATGAGCCCTCAGAATCTGTCGCCTTTTTTCTACTTCGGCCTTCGGCAGGCCTGAAGGGAACGAAAATGTGCCCAGATTTTATTGCTTTTAAACAGAGTCCTATAAAGGCTATCTCATAGCCTCACCCTATGGACTCAAATACAAATAGCTATGTCTTGGCTAGCAATCGCGGAGTGAAAGGGCTACAGAGGATAGATGTTATCAAATAAGACCAAACAAAATTGGAAGAAAAAAAAAGAAAAAGAAAAACATTTAAGGACTTTTACATAACAGCTTTCTATTTCCCAAGTCACACTCTGGTTTTTCCTCTGCGCGTGGTACATGTTGAAGCTTTATTTCCTGCAAAACAATCGCTCTGTGAGATCATTCTTTTTGAAATTGTTACTTTTACTTCCTTTGGGTCTCAGGTGCACAGACTTAGATTAATCCTAATACAATATTGTCCTTGGGCGATGCACGGTCTTATTTCAATTTATTCTTTTGTTTATTAATTAGAAATGAATATACGTATTGTGAGAGAGTTTTAGCACAAATACACACATTTTGAATAATATATTTAGTTGTTTTGTGTTTAGCAATTATAAGAACTGGGCTATATTATACACTATCTTTTGGAATTTGTGGTTTTACTCATGTTACCAACATTCATTTCAGTAATTGCACATTGCTACAGTTCATTTATTTTTTACTGCTATGTAATATCTTCTCGTATAAATAAATTACGATTTGTTTTTTCATTTTCTTCTCAATGGTCATTAGTCTGCTTCAAGTTTTCTGTGCTGATCAACAGAGCTACTATAAACAATCTCCTAAAAGATACTTTCTGCAGGACCGTGAGTTAAGGCTCTTTAGAGCCAAGTGAAATTGGCATAAGCCCCGTCAAGCTTTTTCTTTATTTCGGCAGCAGATTTATTCAACCAGTCTCACACCCTTGCCAACGAAAAACATTCAGAGAGTAGTATTTGTAAGTTCATATTTCATCTCTACTAAACATGGTTACATTTTGAGCACATAGACAAAATAAAAATTCAGTCTGCTTTATGATTCAACTTACTGAGGAAAAAAACGTAGAAAAGTCAGCCCCCAGGCATGCCCCAATGATGTATTTCATCATGCATATCCCATGAGGCCACATGTAAATTCCAAATGGATTATTGATACTTGCAAATCAGCATTTGTGAGTGATGAAATGCTGAGTCAGTTCCTATTTAGTTCAGGAGAAAATTGGGTGATCCTGTTTAATAGTTTGACATAAATGATAGGCACGCTATAGATTTAACACAGGCATATTTGCACACTCACATGTATTTTTCAGATGAAAATGCATGAGTGTTTTTTTCTCTTTTTTTTTATTTGTTCACAGATCGCATTGATGTGGGGAACCTCAGTCAAGTGAGCGTAGCAGTAGCAGTGATGTGGTAGTAATAGGGTAACAGTCCCAGAGCCAACTGACATCTCATGAGCATTTATGACTTTCCAGGGATTGTTCTAAGTGATTCACATGTGTTTACTAATTCGATAAACACAACAACCCCCTATGAAGTAAAGCCCTTGCCATCTCCATTTGCCCGTGAAAACTCTGAAACACAGAAAGTTAAAACACATTTTCTACGGCTAGTGAATTATGGAAATGGCATTCAAGCCCGGGAGATCAGGCGCCAAAACATAAGCTTGTAACTACTTCATCCTGATACTAAACCCACCATGTGTTCTGTTATAATCCTCATATTACAATAGACTGCCTCCACAGCCATGGATAAATCTCTTACCAAATATACCTTGAAAATCAAGGCCTGGATGATCTTTAATGTACCTGTAAGTTGTGTTATTCTACATATTTAAGTCCCAGTACAATTTATCTCTGGTTATCAATTCTTTCTTTTGAACCCAACAAAATTAACCCCTGAATATTGGGAGTCATATCCCATTAAAGTAAAGCAAATAAATATCCACGTTATTATCACTCCTCATGCCTAAGAAACTTGCCAAGAAACACCAATAACAAAGGACAATACGCGGTTCCAAACCTGAAGAAAGGAGATTGGGGGTGAAAACTTAAATTGGGTAGCCCCATCTTCTGTGTCAGAGGTACAAACCAAGGAAAGGGAAGAATTTAAGCACCGTAGTTTCCCAAGAGATGAAGAAAAAGTTCTTCATGGTTAGAAGAACTTTTTAACCCATCCATAAACCCTGGAAGCCACATGAATCCCATACACAGCATGGTCGATATTTAGAACTCAATTCCATAGGCATATTTACACAGAGTGACTGCTGAAAGCTCCCAGCTGTGGAAGCCTGAAGCCGCAAGCTGCATTTATGTGCAGGGCTGCTAATCCCTGGTCCCAGTTCTGCTCAAGTCTGTAGAAACACTTCATCTCTGTAGACAAGTCCTTGTAAATCTCCCCTTGTCAAAGGATTTAGTTCACTGATTGTCAGCCATGAGCTACTTCATAAAACAACTCACAGAGGAATAGAGCCTTCTGCTCCGCCTTTGGCAGGGAGCTTGTTACACTAGATAACCTTTTAATGACTGTATTCCATTTTAACTCAGCTCCAGAGAGAGAAACTGAAAAGAAAGAAAAGATCCTTCCTTAATGCTATGCTTTTTTCTTATTGCATCTTCTGAGGCAAATTAGAAAAGATGGAAAGAGGTTGCTTTTGACTCTGGAATCCCAGGGCCTTATAACATAAAAACAGGCCGGTGGCTCATTGCGGAGGTGATGTTTCAATGCTAAAGGAACCACTGAAATACGAAAAGACAAAGTCTCTGAACTGAAAATGGTACCAAGTCTGTATCCACTCTACATTTTAACACCTCTATCTGGGGAGGATGTTGCTTTTTAACTGTCTGTTAACACTTTGCAATGACTGCCCTCATTTTAAAAAACTGAAATTACTATTCAGGAGAAAGAATAGTGGTTTAATGGGGCACAGAAGCCGATGATCGAGTGTACTTTTAAAAAAAATTTAAAGGAGATTTTGACTACTCTCTCCTGAATTAAGGAGAATATTCTCTCTGAGGAAAGCATAGAGAACAACTGCAATTATTAACTAACTTCTGAACAAAGTGGAGTAACATAAAAAGTATTTCGCTTTGCTACTTGGTTGAACAACTGGGTTTCTTTAAAAGTAATATCAGAATTCTAAGAATTCTGGCAAAAAAGTCTCAGATTCTATAACATGAAATTGTTCCCAACATTAATAGCGTGGAAAATTTAAAGTTTTACATGCAAGTTATACTACATGAAGAAAACTTAGGAAATATATGTACAAAAGCATGGTTCTAATTATAATATGCAAATTTATGTTTAATACAAACCCAATTTTTTGAATACGTTGCAGAAGCTCTCACCGAACCTCCCTGTAGCATTAACCAGACCTCTCCATTGCTCCCTACAACACAGAGACACGTGGCCCTGCTATGTCTATGTGGCTCCCCTCAGGGACAGTGGACACTTCTGTCCCCACCATTAGAGAGGTTTACTTACCACGTCAGCTAGGTTCATCTCCAAGCTGATTTATGGTAGTGTGTACCTGTCAGCATCATTATATAATTTAATTGGGGACAGTGTAAATTGATAAAATGTGACCTAAATAAGAAAAAGGGCTGTCCCCACGAAAAACAAATGGAACAGTTTGGAAATATTTGATAAAGTAAAATCACCAAAAAAATTTCCAAGGTAAGTTAGATGTAGTGTACTGGAAAGTAGCCTACTGGCCTCAATGCCCCTTCCACATATAAATGTACTACCAAGAAAATAGTTATGAGGGATCTACATGACTTCTGCACGCATTTTACTTCTCAAATACCTTGAGCAGCAATCAGCAAAATTTTTCTCTCAAGGGTCAGATAGTAAATATCTTAGGTCTCTGCAGGCCATATGGTCACAAAACTACTCAACTTTACAGCTGTAACTTGAAAACACCCAGAGACCATCTGTAAATTATTGAGTATGCCTATGTTCCAGGAAATTTTATTTATGGATATTCAGATTTGAATTTTGTGTCATTTTTACATGTCACAAAATAGTATTCTTCTTTTAATTTTTTTTCAATAGTTTAATAATGCAAAAACCACTCATTCTTAGCTCTGACACACACAAAACCATACGGTGAGCCAGATCTGGCTGGGGCTACAGTTTACCAAACCCTGATCTTGAGTCCTCACACCACTGACAGGAAGCGTCAACTGACAATCATAGTAGATGCATGTGGGGTCTGATTTACGTAAATAGAAAAATGTAGAACTTCATGGAACCAAACCCATTCAAAGAAAATCTCTTGATGCTACATTAAAACAGTAGCAGACAACCGAATTTTAAGTTAAAATAAAACGGCAAAATACATGTCTACCACGTTTAAGATTTTTTCAGTTTTATCTCTGCTATAATTAATTGGCTGCATAGTTATTTGTTTATCATCTATCTAAGATAGGAGGGGCAGGAGCCATGTCTGTCTGTTTCACTGCTAGATCCCCCAGCACCACTGTCAGAGCACTTCCTAGATAAATAGTTCATTCAATAAGAAAAGAAATGTTCATTGAAAAGAATTGTTGATCAACTCCAAGCCAGGTTTTCTTCCTGGCTGCCTGGACACAGTAGTGAACACGACAGAGAGATAGGGTTTCCATGGACTTCTTTGCAACTGGCAAGAGAACACACAACCAAAAACACATTACTTTAAAAAAAAATTCAGAATGTTAGGAGGCACATCTGTTTTTGTACAGATTGAGTCAAGTTATACATGTAAGTGTGGTCTTCACCCAGACAATGTGCACTGTGCCCAGTAAGTATGAATTTATTCATCCCCTCCACCCCCTCCCCCCAGTTTGATTTTCATCCAGATTTATCTCCACATGTGCACTTAAGTGTTGACCGATTAGTTCCAATTTGTTATTCAGCACATGTATTTGTCTCTCTGTTCCTGTGATGTTTCACATAGAAGAATGGTTTCCAGTTTCCTCTAGGTCATCCAAAAAGATACTGGATCACCATTTTTTATGGCTGAGTAGTACTCCGTGGTATGCATATTCCACATTGCATTCATCCGTTCATGTACTGGTAGGCACTCACATTGTCTCCACGTCTTTGTGATTGTGAATTGTCAAACACACAATTCTTTTGTAAGTAAGTGTTCATCTCCATATGAGCCACTATTTTAAAAATCAACAGCTCCCAAAATATCAACTGGTCACAGGCTTGATAAAGCCCAAACATCAGAACACCCAGCCATCCTTCTGTCTTTCTCTAACAGAGTCCCTTGATATTCCAAAAGAGAGAGAAAACACTGCTATCCTCCTATGACTTCTGAAAAGTATACGTGGCTCGGCTCCATGGTAGGCTGATAGTGCACAAAACTCCCAGGCCCTAAACCCAGAAAGCTGTGCATACTTTGCTGATGTGATTATGGTTAATAAAGTCCCAATGGAGAGAGTATCCTAAGATTACCCAGGTGGTGCCAATCTAATCCCATAAGTCCTTAAAATAGAAGGACTTCTCTCAAACAAAGCCAGAAACACAGTACTGAAAAAAAGGCAGAAGCATGAGAGGGAGTCAATCTCCTCTCCTTAACTCTGCAGATGGAGAAAGCCATGAGCCAGGACATGCACGCAGCCTCTGACTCCTGAGCTGACAGCCAGCAGGGAAACAGAGAGCTCAGACCTGCAGCAGGGGGGAACTGAATTCTGCCCACAACTTGAATGAGCAAGGCAATGGATTACCTCTTACAGTCTCCAGAAAGGAATGCAGACTGCTTGTACCTGGATTTTGGCTTCTGGGGTATCTAATCAGAGACCAAAGTCTTTCAGACTTCTCTCCTACAGGCACTGTCAGATAATAAAAGTGTGTGGCTTTAAGCCACTAAAGTTGTAGTCATTTGTTACAGCAATGATTTCAAAGAAGCAGTCTCTCTCTCTCTCTCTCTCTCTCTCTCTCTCTCTCTCTCTCTCTCTCTCAGAATGTCTTTGAATACCACTGCCCCTTCTGTAGAGGAAGGCGTCTGTGCTAAAAAAAAATGAAGTCCCCAGGGCCAGGTAATTCATTTAGCACTCTCTCCAATGACAGTATTTTTTAAAAGAAACTTGTAACGCTAATTGCAAACTAATTACTTCAAATAGTACGTAATCAAGGACAATATTTCTAGAACATGCAATACAATTAAAGTTACAAAGTCACTTGCATGACTTGAGCAAAGCAATGGGATGATAAGCACCTTCCGAATCAAGATTCTCACTTAGACTAATAATGGCTTAATCTGTGGGTAAATCCCATCGTCCAATTACAACTTCTGTTTGACGTTCTGTCTGCTTCTAGGGAAAAAGGCATACCTTCCTGATTGTCAAAATTGTCGATACTATGCACCCACTCACTGTAATTCCTCTGCTTCTGATGGTGCTCTCGGGGTGTATGCCTCTCCATTTACTGTTGAGCCTGCTTGTTTGATTTACTATTATTTCAAGAAGGTGTCCAAAAAGAAAAGCAATTGTGTTCAACACAGGAAATAAAGGATTTTTTGTTGTTGTTTACTTCTTATCTGAAGATACCTTTTGAGGAGGGCTACACACCTCTCATCTCTGCTGGAAATTCTTGGTTGTTTTCACTTGTTTGTACTTTACCATCACAGAACAGACTCGAAAAGAACTGCCACAAAGTCATTACTCCAAGTCTCAGGAGCTTCTAGGAGCTTAGGGAGCAGTAGAATCCACAAGCCTGACCTTGGTAAGTGGAAGGCAACACATATGTCACAGAACGCCTTGTCTGACAGAAGCAACCAGGAGAATTCAAGGAGGGTCACCTTGAAACCTAAAGCCATTTCTAAAACTTTCCAGGGGACACAGAAGCCATCTGTAAGAAAAGGGTGGTTAGTTTTCTTCTCTGTTTATGCTTGGGTTTTTATAGGAGAAGGAAGACTACTTTAATGGATGTTTTAACTAGATAAAGGAAATGTTCAAAGACTGGTTCCAAAGGGAGAAATTGAGCCTTGTAGGTGCTGAACTACCCTACAAAACAATGGAGAGTCAGGGCCTTTCCGGGGCCTTTTCACAGATCAGTTAAGACAATCAAATTAATCTCACTTAGGAATGAGAGACGCCCACAGCGACTAAACAGGCTTGGCCACTAGGGGGAGGTAAAGAGACGCAAGAAGCTTCCAGGGAAGCCCCGCGGGGGAGCCCACACCTCCATGAGGAGGGAGAACCAGCCTCTCCAGCGTGAAAGCAAGAAAACTTACAAGAGTAACAGCAAAGAACAAAACAGAGTCATAACTTGGATTTCCTGAGCTTTGGTTTTGTTCATTTGCACCTGCCGCCTTCTTATCAGAGCCCTATTTTGGTCCCTTAGCCCCAAATAACCTTGAAAGGAACCACCAGTTTTATCACCTACTTAAGTTGACCAAGGAATAACCAGCTGGCAGCAGAGGCCCATGGCTGATAGGCACCTGAGAAAGTTCAGCAGCTGTGGTGATGGGGTGGGTGATCACCAACCTTATCAGACGGAGGCCACACAAGAGATGACCCCAGCTTACAGGGTGCCTTGCATCTTGTCCACTAAGACTATCTAACAGGGCAGAGAGGCCAGGCACAGTGGCTCAAGCCTGTAATCCTAGCACTGTGGAAAGCCAAAGCAGGTGGATCCCTTGCGCTCAGGAGTTCAAGACCAGCCTAATCAAAAGTGAGACCCTGTCTTCACTGAAAGTAGAAAAACTAGCTGGGAATGGTGGCTGACACCTGTAGTCCCCCAGTTACTCAGGAGGGTAAGGCAGGAGCATCACTTGGACCCAGGAGTTTGAGGTTGCTGTGAGCTAGGCTGATGCCACTGCATTCTAGCCTGGACAACAAAGTAAGGCTCTGTCTCAAAAAACAACAATAGCAAAAAAGGGAGGGGTGGAGGGGTGAAGAGAGAGACCCAGGAAGAAATTTGAAACTCTTTTAGAAAACGTTAGACTTCTAGAAACTGGGGAAGGGTCTACAACTGGAGAAGGAAATGTATTCACCTCATTCAAAAGAACCATGGAATAAGGTCTCCAGAATAAGAATCTCTGAAATAAGAGTCAACATTGCCCTAGGGAGAAAGATCAGTGTCAAAGAGTCAGAAACCAGTTTAAGATAGAATCAGTTATTGCAGCCCAATTCATAATTGCTAAGTCGTGGAAGAAGCCCAAGTGCCCATCGACCCATGAATGGATTAATAAATTGTGGTACATGTATACCATGGAATACTATGCAGCCTTAAAGAAAGATGGAGCCTTTACCTCTTTCTTGTTTATATGGATGGAGCTGGAACATATTCTTTTCAGCAAAGTATCTCAAGAATGGAAGAAAAAGTATCCAATGTACTCAGCCCTGCTATGAAGCTAATCTATAGCTTTCATATGAAGGCTAAAACCCAGTTATAGCACAAGAAATGGGGAGGGGGCAAAGGAGGGGAGGAGAGGGGGGAGGATGGGTGGAGGGAGGGTGATTGGTGGGA
>CAUYRH010073163.1:0-16146 GCA_963574655.1 Perodicticus potto
GGTGGAGGGAGGGTGATTGGTGGGATCACACTTACGGTGCATCTTACAAGGGTACAAGTGAAAATTACTAAATGTAGAATATAAATGTCTCATATAGTGATTAAAAGGCCATGAAGGCTATGTTAAATAGTTCAATGAAAATATTTCAGATTGTATATTAAGTCAGCACATTGTGCCGCATGATTGCCCCAATGTACACAATTATGATTTAATAAAAATTAAAAAAAAAAAAAGAAAAAGAATGGCTAGTTTACAGCTAAGTCATTCTTTCCCATGTATTCCTTCCTTCAGAAGATAACCTGGGCTGGCTTTTTGACAACATATCCAATTTCCTGCCTTATAGAATCAATGTCCTGAATTATGGAATTGTAGACCAGGGAAAGCCTATGATTTCATTGTTTTGGGTCTGGTATGTGCTGTGGCAGGGCGGTAAATCTGCCACCCATTCTTATGAGTGAGTTTTTAGTGTCTGATGCCGGGCTAATATCTGTGAATAGAACATAGTTACTGGTTAGGTCCAGACCAAATTGAGGGGATTTTTGTTTGTTTTGTTTTTTTAATGTCTAATGTTGTAAGTAGTAATTAGAACGTGAAGACCAAACTTTAACTGTGCATGCGGATTTCATAATCTCTTTCAAAAAGCAATTAGCAAATTATAATCCGATTGATTCAGAAACCACAATTAATCATTGACTCTTTCGGTTAACTAAAAATAAAAGGCAGTAAAAGCTAAAGTTCTTTTATTGATAACAAAAAGTACTATACTTTCCTTCTTATCAAGTTTCTTCCCTTTAGAAGATTGTTTACTGTTTTTTTTGCTTTATTATCTTATCTTGAACCTCTCTCTTTTTTTCATTTCCTAATTTAACTAATTACATCCTCTTTGCCTTAGACATTTTAAGTTCTCTAAAAGGTTTGGCCATCAGTTACTGTAACGAGCTTTTTAATATATCTGGTTGGTTACTGACATTAGGAAGGAAAAGAAAGCAAAGAAAAACTTACTTAATTTTCAAAGAAATACAAAAATGATTGGCCTAAAATGAAAAAAAAAACCAAAACTTATTTTTCATATACCTAAAACTCTGCAATCTCTTGTCAAAACCAAATTAGAGTATATGAAGAAATAAGAAAGAGTTTTCTCAAACGGCAAGTTGTCTTCTCCTTTGTTAATAACAATGCCAATTTCATTATAACAATTGATTAAAATTCACAAATGCTAAAAGATATTCTGATTTATTTCTAGTTTATCTTTTTAATTGGACATTGTGTAAAACAAGGCATAATTTAAGTTTTATCACCTAAATAAAATAATGGTTAATCTGTAAGTAGAGATGGGACAAAAAAAGATTTCAGCAAAGAAAATATAAATTATTTGTTTCTAAAATATTCAGGTTTTTATTTAAAAATGGGTAAATTTGAAAATAATTTACAATTGGGGATGAATGAAGGGAAATTCAAAACTGTGTAGCACTCTTCTTATATTTTAATATGATATTTCATCATCTCATGGTGCTTTTCTGAAGGTACACAGAGCCATTTAAATGTATTTTAACAATGTTTTCAGCCTTATATTCTGTTTCTGAATAAACTTTAGAAGTTTTAAAAAATAATACAGTTTTATTACTTTATCAAAAGACTAAAATAATCTTAGTAATACAATAAAGAAAAATAAAGATTATATACTATCACAACTAATAGTTCTTTTGTAATCAATCATAATAATTACATTTTACAGAATAAAATCTTAATCTTACTTTGAGGTTTTTAACAGAAGAGATGTTTTCAAAATTTTAGAATGTCTTAATTTATAAATGTCATTACTAATAAACATTGTTGTTAAACATTGATAGTATACATTTTTACTATAAGATATATACCTTTTCTCTCTCATAACTTTAACTTAGTGATATTAAGCAAAAAGATGTTTAAGTATTATTTGGCAGCAGACTTCCATAAGAGAGTGGTGAGTACAAACTCATTGGAAAAGAACAGCACTTTATCTTCATTGTTGTTAAAATGTGTTGTCATGGAACTGAAAAGGTACCACTTTTCCTTGTAAAAATGTGATTATTCTTATATCCACCTCAGAAAGATTCTAAGAGCAGGAACAAAGAACTAACATTATTATATTTATAAAGAGTATTGAAATTTACAAAGAGTGTTTCACTTGGTCTCTTAACTCTGTGGAGACAAAGACCACTTTAGTTGTTTTACCCCTGGAAAACCTGAGGCTGAAACAGATACTGTCTAATGAATTGCCAAGCTTCTACACCTAGCCAGTTGTGGCTAGGTGTGGCCAGGTGTGGCTAGGTGCGGCCAGTTGTGGCCAGGTGTGGCCAAGTGTGGCCAGGTTTTTTCCATCTCAATCCAGTATGGTTTCTCCAGAGGAGGATGAACTAGGTTACAGAGACAAAGTATTTGGGGGTAATTATTGACTTTAAAAAAAATTCTTCGGCTCGGTGCCTGTGGGTCAATGGGCTAAGGCGCCAGCCATGTACACCTGAGCTGGCGGGTTCGAATCCAGCCCGGGCCCGCCAAACAACAATGACGGCTGCAACCAAAAAATGGCCGGGCATTGTGGCGGGTGCCTGTAGTCCCAGCTACTTGGGAGGTGGAGGCAAGAGAATCACTTGAGCCCAGGAATTGGAGGTTGCTGTGAGCTGTGATGCCACAGCACTCTACCGAGGGTGACAGCTTGAGGCTCTGTCTCAAAAAAAAAAAAAAAAAAAATCTTCAACTCCAGCTGTCCCCTTGCTTTTTTTAATTATTGGGGACTGACGTGTAGGCAGAGTATAAGTATCAACATGCTTATTTTTACACCTATTACGTGGCAGTAAATGAGAAACTGCACGACTATTTTACTTGTCATACTCCTGCAGTGATTTGTACATATAAATAAGGGCAGGGTGTGTGAAATTATTCCAGAGGTCCCTTCCAGCTCTCCCATCCTGTGATTCTGCCATGCTGAGAGCAGAATAAATGCTCACCAAATGCATGACAAATGAATTAATCCACTTCAGACAAACGCAAGTGATACAGTTGTCATCTTTGAATAATAATAGTCCTGACAACATCATATTTCTGGCAGCATTTCTGCCAATCATTCTTAGATTGATCCAAAGCTAAGAAAAGGAAACATTCAGAATTTGTTTTTCTCTATTAATAATTTTAGACTATAGTTCTTCAGACTTTATAGAACATAACCATGGAAAGATATTTTGGCTATCTACTCATCAGCTCCAAATCTCTTTTGATATGTTTTTATCTGTCTTCTTGAAACAACTTCCTTGCTTTCCCCAGAGATTCACACAAATGATTGTTTAAGGGAAAAACTAACCAGCTGCCAGATGACATTTACACTCTAAAGACTCTTTCAAGGTCCACACAAGACAGGTTGGGAAAGCAGTGGTTAATCGGATCTAAAATCTTAAGAAAATGATTTAGGAGGAGTCAATTTTATGAATTATCAAAGAAGAGGTGAAGACATTTCAGATGGGCTGAGGAGGAGATTGTAGAAGAGGAGTTGAGGAAAACACAGTAGAATGATTAGAACAGTATAGTGGCATTCACTGAGTCCTTACCATCTACCACGGATGCGAGTGTGTGCCCACAAAGTTGTGGTGGGCATTAATGAGAGCTGACCTGAAGGGGTTAGAAAGGAAACTAAATGAAGGATGAAAGTTAGGAGGAGGCCAGTTAGGGAGAGGTCTTTGGATGTTAGGTTGAATTATTATTTTTTTCTTGCAGCCTTTGGAAGTTAACATTTAGCCTGCTTTCACTCTTGTCCTCTAAAAGTGGAGAATAGCAGGAACTGGGTCCTGCTCCTGGAGTTTAGGCCTATGATGTATCCCAGTGCTCTGGCTTTACCTGGTCTCTAATGTGGATGTTAGCAGGGTGGAGATACTGCAGACTCCTGCCTATAAGCTATAGCCTAAACTGACACTTACGCGTGGTAGTGAGATCCAGAGCCCCTTACATGTTGACCTTGAACCCATACACCAGAGAAAATGCCTTTTAG
Organism: Perodicticus potto; assembly: GCA_963574655.1. Taxonomy (NCBI): domain Eukaryota; kingdom Metazoa; phylum Chordata; class Mammalia; order Primates; family Lorisidae; genus Perodicticus; species Perodicticus potto. The sequence goes on from CAUYRH010073163.1 coordinate 4,019, forward strand.
CTTCCTTCTGTTAACTCATGGAGTGATCAGACTGGGCAAACAAAAGGAACGTGTCTCTAAACTACATCTCTCCTCATCTTGACTGAGATGGAACATTTTTTAGCCTACATATAATAGTTTATAAAAATAACATTTAAATGAAATCAATCAAAACTTTAGCTCATGATATTTAGCTTCTATCTCCTTCCATATAATGGTGCCTCAAATAAAATAACCTAATGGGTTGGTCATTAATGGACTATTAAAGGTTTGTATTCACTGACATTATATTATCATCACATTTATCCACATATGTTCAATTGCTACTGATCATCTTAGCAATTTTTAATTTGCACATATTTTTCATGTTAAAAAGTTATAAAACTTTAAGGCTGCATAGTATTCCATGGTATACATGTACAACAATTTATTAATCCATTCGTGGGTCGATGGGCATTTGGGCTTCTTCCACGTCTTAGCAAGTATGAATTGGGCTGCAATAAACATTCTGGTACAAATGTCTTTATTATGGTGTGATTTTTGGTCTTCAGGATATATACCCAATAAAGGAATTAAAGGATAGTATCTTTTAAGGTAATATATCTTAGCAAAAGCTACTGGATGGTGTTTAATGGTTCATCAGGCCTTGGTGTGAGTAGCTGAACCAAATAGGCTATGTAGACATTTTTGGTTTGGCAGGCATGATGTTTCATATATTTTCATATTAAGAGTGTTTTTGAAAGGAACAAGGAATTTTCAAGTTCATTCAAGAACATCCTCGTCAACAGCACCTAGCCTCTGCATCAGCCCTGCCTTTCTTGTCTTGAATTTCTGTTTTCTAGCTAATTCCTGTGGCTGTTCTATTTTGCCACCTCTAATCTATAGATTGTCCAAGAAACTGTATTGAAAACTACTCATTGTTCATAAATATAATTTTAAAATATCTAAACTTTATAAAAGCTTTTGTAAAACTTTAAAATGATTTATTTAAATACTTAAATCAGACTTTACCAATAACTCCTTTGTCCTACCATACCATCGTACAGGCATTGTGCTTTCTGTGTGTGTGCCTGTGTGTATATCACTCATCTACCTCTCCCAAGATGCTGTGTTTTAGTTAAATTTTATCATTGATATTGAACATAGACTAGATATGAAATATTTGTTGAATGAAGATACATATGCATAGAGAGCCAATATGCAATTAATAAGAAAAGCTCTTTTAGAATATTAAATGCAAGTTAACTGAACATCTCAGATGGCTTCAGGTATATTATGCTTTACAATTACATATCGTCTTATACTCTATACCAAATTGGTATACAGAACTGCAGCCAGAGACCATAGTGAAAGGAAATAATTCCTGCATTTAAATATATTTTTTCTTCAAGTAGTATGTTCACAGCCAATTCTTGATTTAAAAATGCCTCATGCAATTGAAAAATGTTTTATTCAAGCATTATAAAGATATATTGCAGGAGAAAAGTTCGGTCTGATTTTTCTTTTTTTCAATTTCATAAAAGCAATTCCTCAAAGGCTGAAATCTTCAACATGCAGTTCAATATAGGGCAAATGTTTATAGCCGAGTTATAAACCTCTTGAAGCATGGAAGTGGTGGCAAAGTGTTAACTGTGGGCAGCCCCATTATGATCGATGATAGCACTACAGAGTGGACTTGACACTTAGGATTGTTCAATAATCCACCTTTGGAATAAAATTTCCTCATTTCATTTCATTTCCCAATTGCAACCTTAATTATTTATGGAGATAAAAAGATTACCTTGAAAAAACCCTCTAAGTACTTATGGGCACGATATATTTGCATGAATATGAATGGTTGAGTGGAAATTTTTAGTCTACCTATTTGCTTTTAAGATCATTTATGATAATGTTTTAAAAGCATGCATTAGAATTGCCATGTAGTACTTATTTTTATTTTTTTAAGAAAGACTATATTGCTTCAGGAAAACAAATTTTTTATTACATATTTGGAATATTGTTGACACATTGGAAGATTTTTCAGAGAACTGGAAGGTGAATTAGAAACTATTTTATCTATAGTCATAGGTATTTTACTTCTCTGTGGAGGAAAAAATAGAGTTTCACATGTTTTTAGGATATTTTTGGGAAAGATTACCAAACCCACACACACACATTGAAACATTAGGGTGTTTCTTTTTTTTAAGTTTATATTGGTCTTTGCATTCAACCATATGTTCTTTAGGTTTTCAATTCACTACAGGCAGTTTTTTCCCTGTCTCACAGAGACATAGATGACCCTTCATCATCAAGCAAGGATTGCTGGCTGGTCCAAACTATAAATGGTGTGAGACACTGCTGACCCTGCTCTCTGGACCTGGGAAGATAGCTCCAGTCTAGGAGCATCTGATGAATACAATTCTGAATCTTTTTTGAGGTCAGAGTTCTAATAAGTTTCTGTTATTCCCTCAGCAAAGGTACATAGGATAGAATGAAGTCTGAATAACAGAAGAAAATATAGTTTTAACTTTAAATTATATCAGAAAGAGAATGCCTCCCATTTTTGTTTAGTGCTCATAATCATTAGTTACATTATGAATGTACGTATGTGTATACCCAAGATTTTAGTTAGTAATTTGACTTAGCCATTAGATTTCACTTGAAATTTTCCTTCCTGGAAAACAATTGTTTCACAGGGCTCTATTAATAAGTCACGTATTTTATGTAAAATTAGCATTGTGTTTCCTTATCTTCATTGATATTAGAGGTCGAGAAATTATATAAAGTAGTTCAACAAATTTGATACTTTGTAATAACTTTGAAATGGGAGAAAAATGTACATAGAAACAAGGAATGATATTTGAAGGTTTTTTTGTAAAAATTAATCTTTCAATACACTCACGGAAGGTAAGACTAGGGTATAGAAAGGATAGCATTTCTTGGAAACAAAGACTTTGCCTCATCATAGAACAGTTTTAGAGCTCCAAATCATTTTCTGAAAGCAAATGAGTGATATTGAGTGAGAGGCTCATATAAGGATGCTTACGTGGAGTGAAATACTTCTCTGCAAAAGACTCAAGTGAGGGACAAAAAATTTCTAAATACTCTTAATCTTAAAACAGAGTTCCTTGGTATTGAGTTCTAAAGTGATTCCTTTTTTTTTTTTTAGAGACAGAGTTGAGACTCTGCCCACAGGAGAGTGCCCTGTGTCGTAACTCACAGCAACCTCAAACTCCTGGGCTCAACTGTTCCCCTTTTCTCAGCCTCCCGAGTAGCTGAGACTACAGGTACTTGCTATAACACCTGGCTAGTATTTAGAGATGGGGTCTGCTCTTGCTCAGGCTGATCAAAGTCATTCTTGAAATAAAAGGTGAATATTAAACCAGTTTATGCTTCACCTTACATTTATGCTATCCCCTACATGAATTTAGTCATTTTCAGAATGTCAGAACTGCTTCAGGTATAGAAACTTTAATTGGGACTCTCTCAGTCTATCTCCTTAATTTCCTACTATTGTATTTATTTATTTTTACTACTTATTTATTTATTTATTTTTACTCTTGTGTCTAAATGATCTAGACTAGGTGAGAAAAAAACAAAAAGAAAAAACACTGGGGAACTGAACATTGACCTTAAAAATTTGATGAAGAGCTTGTCTCATTCAGAGTCATATATTTATAAAGAAACAAAAAAATAATAAATCTGCTTTTCTTTTCATAACACTAACAGATGTTAACCCTCAAACACAGGAGATAAACAAAATGGCTTCAAATGTTGAATTTCTCTTGATAGATACACTGTGTTTTGTGGACATTTATTAATTTTTCTGTAACGTATACCACATTGTCAATTTATGGTTATTTGAAAGAAGGTCAACGAATGAGTGGATTGTAATTAAGAAATCTTTTCTTTACTGTGTGTCTCTTTAAGCTGGAGAAGAGTGTTGAATGCTGATCAGACAACATCAATTACTAAGCCATCTGTCAGAGTTAGGTAATTAACTCCGAATGAAATAAACAACAAAATATCTTTACTAGAGGCAGAAGTCGATGGAAGATCAGGTAACAATGAGCAGACCTGAGTGTCACAATGATGGTAAAGATTATCATGGGCCCAGTTCTTTATTGATCCAAGATTAAAAACCAAAACATTGTCTAAGAATAGATTGTTCTACATCTGACTGGTGTTAGTTCTCCATACACATTCAAGAACCACCATCTTTCTTTAGCCAGTGAACTGATGTGCACATAAACAAATATTTTAAAGAAACAATTGCTTATCCATGAAAATTTGGCATAAATCATACTTTTTAAAGTCCAAATTTTTATATCCCCTGAACATGAGTATGAACTGAGTGTTTGTAGAACGTTTTGCAAATTGCTGGTCTACTTTAAGCTCTCTCCTGAGAAGAATGTTTAACAGAATTTTATACCAGACCTATTTTCCTTAACTCAGCATTTTAACTATAATAAATAAGTTTCTCTCCACTCTGTACTTACATGTCACTCAATAATAATTTGAATCACTTCTGAACCTATAATAGCTTTAAAAAAGAACTGTATAAAAATCAATGGTGCATTTATTAAAAATGCAAATGCGGTGTGTCTTTCACAGACCTACTGAATCTGTGATACAGGTCAAGGAAATCTTGCTTTTTAACAAGCAGCAATTCATTTACTCATAAATATTTGAAAAACACTGGCCTGTAGATTTTTAAGTCTCTCATAGCTTCTTGAGCTATTTGAGTCATAATGTTTATACGTAGAAGACTGAATAGAGTAAGATGGGTCTCTTATTTTTCTTTTCAGTGACGTCCCCAAACAAAAGCCAGGCACTATTTCAAAATTTTCTATTCACTCTCCATTCAATAGGTCATTCATCAAACTACCTATCGAATGCATACACTGTGCTTCTAGTGATAGGGATAACACGGTCAAAAAATACAAAAGTACTTGCCTTCCTGGAGCCTTTATTTATGGTGGGGAAGACTCACAAGAAAGCAAATAAATATACATAGTAGGAAGTTAAAGTAGAGAAGAAGAATTCCACCAGAAGAAGAGTATTAAAATGTCAAATAGGATGACCAGAGAAAGACACAATTAGACAGTAAATTTTGAATGAAGGCCTGGTGAAGTGAGGGAACCAGCCACATAGGCATCTGGAGGATGCCATTAATAGGAGAAAAACAAATGTGATGGTCTAGAAACAATAAGAGAGGCTGGTGTGTTCAAGGGAGGATACCAGGGCTGCTGGACTGAGATGAATAGAAAAAACTGGAGAATAGGGCTGAGTGGTAGAAATGGACCAATGGATCACATAGGGTTAATAGATGGTGTCAAAATTTGAGTTTTATATCAGGTACCTTGGGAAGTTAATCAGGTATTTTGAGCAGGTTGTATTGAGACTACTTCGAAAGGGGCAAGAATAAGAAACCAAGTTCATTTAGGGAGCTTTTGCTAACATTTGGGCAAAAAATGGTGTTTGGGGCCTAAGAATTTAAAGACAGTAGTAATGGGAAGGAGAGAAATAGCCATCCTTTGTCCAGAAGAGGAATAAGAGAAAGAGGAAACCTGAGAAGGACTCCAAGCCTTGAAACCTGAATACCTGAAAGAATAATGTTGTCATTAATTAAGGGAAAATTGAGGGAAGCGGAAGTGAAAAGTCAAAGTTTATTCTAAACATATTCTATTTCAGATTCCTCTTGGAAATTCAAGTGGGATGTCAAGTAGATTTTTGGACACATAAGGAAAAAGGGAAACATGTAGGGAAAAAGTGAATTGGAATTATCTATTTATAGATAGTATTTAAAGTCATGGAATCCATGAGATAATTCAGGGAATTAGTGAAGATAGAACAAAAAGAAGTCCAAAAATAGAGTCCTTGAACCTTGCCCATTTGAAGTTTGGTGACATGATAAAGTGCCAGCAGTTGAGGCTAAGAAGGAATAACGAGGGAGGTGGAAGGAACGCCAGGCTAGTGGGGTACGATGGAGGATGAATAGAATAGATACTTGAGGAAGAATGGAGTGGTCAGTTTTGTCAAATGGTGCTACAGCCCCCAAACTGAAACCTGCTCTTGCAGGTACTTAGTACATGTTCAGTGGAATATTTAATGGTGAAAGTCTTATTAGAGTAGATATAAGAAATATTGAGACGGGAGAAATTGTAGGCAGTGAATAAAAACAGTTATTATGTTTAAAAAGAGAAATGGGGTAGAGTCTCAATTGGTGGAGTAGAAAGGGGGTGAAATGAATGTTGCTTTATTTTGTTTTATTATGTTAAGAGAAAAATAAGTATATATCTAAATCAGCCTGGAAAGGATCTACTATAGAGAGAAAAAGATATAGCTGAGAAGACAGTAAAGAAAATTGCCAAAGCAATGTCTTCCACACGGCAAGGGTAGATGAGATTTATTTTATAATTGCAATGGTGTCCTTAGATTGTAGCACACATAACACCCCAAAATGACAGGGGTAAGACAGGTATTGAGGCACAGTGGGTGTGGATGAATGTCCCAGGGAAGTTTGTAATTATTCCCTTCTGACTGCTTCTATTTTCTCAATAAAGAAGGAAAAATTGTTGTTGTGGTTAAAAATATGTGTCAATTTGCCTGGGACACGTGGTACTCAGACATTGTGTCTGCCTGTGTCTGTGAGAGAGTTTCTGGATGAGATTAACTTTTTGAATTGGTAGACTGAGTAAAGCAGATTGCCCTTCCCGGTGTGGGTTGGCATCATTATCTGCTGATGGCCTGAATAGAATAAAATGCAGAGAAAGAAAGAAATCTCTCCCTCTGTTGGGAGAGTCTGTGCTGCAACATTAATATTTGTCTGCCCTTGAACTTGAACTTGAAATGGAACTTGTACCATTGGTGGCCTCCTTGTTCTCAGGCCTTCATACTAGTTGGAACTATATCTTTGCTTTTCCTGGGTGTCTCACTTGCCAACTACAGACATTAGACTTCTTAGCCTCTATAATCACGTGAGCCAATTTACATATACCAATATACCAATAATGTTTGTTATCTTGCATATTATATCTTGTATCTCTTATACTTGCAGAAGTAAACATTACTTGGATATTACAATTTTAACATAGTTTTTTCCTTCCTTAAAATGCGTATACATCTTGGCACCCTGTGTGTGTGTGTGTGTGTGTGTGTGTGTGTGACTAATAGAAAAGGTCAATAGCTGAAATTGATAAAAAAAATTATTGGAAGTTTGAATGAATAATCTCTAAAATATCTGGGATATGAGGGAACAGACTAGGAATATATCCTATGATCTACTGAAAGTATTAATGATAAGTGACTATATATTTAAACTAACTATATTTTTCATGACTTGTATATGCTTTAATTTTTTCATTTTTTGTTTAGCTTTGTTTAATTTTTTCTACTGTGTTCACCAGTATAAGTTCAAGCATATAAGGTATGGAGTGTTAGATTTAACCAAGGCTATGGTTAACACAACCACTAAAAAAAGAGCAGAAGGAAAATGACATTAAGAGTATATTCAAAGATACTTATGACTGGCAATCTGATTAAAGCTGTGGAAGAGAGATAAGATGGATATGAAGATGGTGAATAGTTGGTGGTAACCAAGACTAAAGTTGGTGTTACATGAAGGACAGCAATGGACTGAGAAGAGGGGGTTGAAAGAGGAAGGATAAATGGTGAGACCACACCTATGGAGCATATTGCAAGTCAAGTCTATCAAGTATAGAACATAAACGTCTTCACACAATATTCAAATACATGAGGCAAAAGCTATATTAATTAGTTTGATATAAGCACTCCAAATTGTATTAAAAAATCAATACATTGTACCCTACATAAGCATAATATATTAATGATCTGCATGTATAGGACTTAATAAAAAAGATCCTGGTACAATAAAAGAAACACTATGTATCAAAGTTTGGGCATAGCACATGAAAGGGTTAGTTGAAATATTGAGTGTATTAGTATGGTGTTTGAAATTGAGATTATCAAGCATTTGCAGTTATTAGAAATGACAGGTCCAAATTAATGACCCCCACAATTGGTGGCTAAGGCAGGGTGGAGAACATTTTAGGTGAAAAAAGTTAAAGAAGTGAGTGTTCAGGATATTGCAAGAACCATTCCATAAATGTGGATTCATTAAGAATTATGGAAGAACAATGGAATGAAGGCAGTGGGTCAAAGAGTTACAGTTTTCAAAGAATAATTTCAGAGTCTGATATGGTTGGTGATGTAGATTATGTAACAAAATAGGACACAATTTAATGACATGAAATCAAAACCTGGGATTATAAAGGACAATGTGGGGGACACCTCTAAAAACGTTGTGCCCAATGCTACAAAGGGCCTTGGAGAGAAACAGATCCCATTTGGAAAGACAAGAGAATCAATGTCCTCAGTGGGCACAGATGTTTTCCCTAAAACATGAAGGAAAAGAGACAGTTAGAGAAGAATTGAGATGATTTAGCTAAGATTTGATTTTGAGTTCCTGAAGGCATAGCAAATGGGTCTAAGTAACTGGAGAGGAGTAAGATTTTGAATCTGAATAGGAGATGATAGAGTCGTACATGGACTAAACTCTAGTGATCAGGGCTGACTCATTTGTCAGGGTACTTGCCCTGTGATTGTCATGAACAAGCGTGAGAGCTTAGTGAGATGAGTCGTGATGGCCTCTGGCATGAAACGATGGACATGGTGTGGGTAAGAAAAGGCAGTTGTGCAGACACGTCTCACCAGCAGCACACAAGGACTCCCACATGTCTCCTGGTGATGGAAGCATGGCCTTTTACCAAGAAATGGTCTTATTGCAAGACCTAAAGAAAGATGGGTTTATTCAATACAATAACTGTCCATTGTCAGTTACTGAACAGTGGATGACAAAGCAGTTTTGTATTTTTTTTTAAAGCCACATAAGTGAATAACCAGAATGAAACCCTTCCTATTATTGTTTTAGCATTACGTTTTAAATCTGTCCTGTGCAAATAAACCACACTAGCCTCTATTAGATTGACTCATACAATTTGATTTTTCTAAACATGTTAGTGTGATTTGTAGATTGAATTAACATTTTTATAGTATCCCAGTGGAAATTGTCAGGAGATAAGTAATGTATATAGAAGACCTCGTGCCAGGGTAACTAACATGAGAGGCTTACTGTTTAGGTTCGTGAGAGTGAATATAGGTAGTCTATATTTTAACTCACGTGTTGGCTTGTTTAATGCAGAATATTGTATTTGAAAAATCATAATAGGCTATTGTTCTTCAACTAAACTTGAATGTCTGTTGTACTTTCTTCTTAATAGTGAACAAAAGAAGGATAAAATCAAATCACCATGTACACAAATGTATAGAAGGTGACATTTAATAATATTGTACAGCACAACATAGGACATTTTATTAGATTATATAATGAGATGCATACTTTTCCATTCTTTCTTCATAAAAATATTTTTGAAAAATCATCATAAACAATACCCCAATAATCTACTGAAAACACTCTTCAAAGATCCCACCAAAATGTTCTAAAAATATAAAATGTTTGAGGCAAGCATTTTTTAAGTACAAGTGTTTCTCTTGGCTTCTGATCAAGATAAACTGTTTGCTGAAAGGGCAGTTCCATCCCGGTGTTGAGAATAACTGTTAGTCTCTTGTGAACTAAGTGTGCTTTGTTTAATTCATAAAAAGATGATGGTTTTCTTGGAAAACCAAGTGTACGACCCTTTCTTGTTTGTTTGCTTGAGTTAGCTCTCTATCATTGAAGAGGCAGAAACTATGGTTCAGTTATCACAGACAAAATTTCAGACACAGAAAATTTGAATTCTTACCATATAGGTATTGTTTGGAGAGAGTTGCTTGAGAGATTTAGAGAATGAGAACTGAGAATATTGTACTGTAGAATTCTGTTACCAGCATTTTCCATGAAATCGTTTATTAAAAAGACAATATTTAAAACAGGATTTATGAAATTAGTGTTCCATTTATTTATATGTGAAAAATTAGCTTTATTATTGGTGGGAATGTGAAATAGCACACATCAATTAGACAGCCTATGCTTTGAGCTAAAATTATGACTGACAAATTTAAAACACCATGAGTTGGGAGAAACCAATAAGAATTCAATCCATTTTTATTCTTTCCTTTGTTGTTTCTTGCATTCAATAATTATTTATTATCTTCCTTGTTCCTGGGGTCATTCTATGCATTACAGATGAAATAGTAGTTACAATAAATATGGTCTCTGTCCTAATGTATCTAGACAAGAAAAAAGAACAAAGCAGAGCGGTGCCTCTGGCTCCGTGAGTAGGGCACCAGCCCCATATACTAAGGGTGGTGGGTTCGAACCCAACCCTGGCTTAAATGGCAGTGGCAACTGCAACAAAAAATAGTCAGGTGTTGTGGGGGGCACCTGTAGTTCCAGTTACTCGGGAGGCAGAGGCAAGAGAATCGCTTAAGCCCAAGAGTTGGAGGTTGCTATGAGCTGTGATGCCACTCTACCAAGGGTGGCAAAGTGAAACTCTGACATACACACACACACACACACACATGAAGAAGGGGCAGCGCCTGTGGCTCAAAGGAGTAGGGCACCGGCTCCATATGCCAGAGTGGTGGGTTCAAACCCAGCCCTGGCAAAAAACTGCAAAAAAAAAAAAAAAAGACAAAGACAAAGAAAAACAAAGAAGCAGTTACAATACTGAGTGGAATTATAGAGTCAGTATTATAGGAATTACAGGAAGTACAGAGACAGTATAGGATCTGGCACACAGAAAATTAGATTAATCCAAACTTAGCAGTTTAGCGGACTTCATAAATGAATGGTCACTGAAGCCAAAAGTTATAGGATAAAAGGGAATTATACTGACAAAGTAGCAAGGAAATTCTTTCCAAGCAGAGAATATCACTTTTATGATTATTTGACTGGAAATGACAGAAAGGCACCTTAAATACATTTTGGGGAATAAAAATAATTTATTTCCTGATGGAATCCAGGAAAACTAACCGAAAACGACTACACTTCAGAAAGTGGAGGGATGCAGTTGAGACTAAGAAATGGGAACCCAGGGGACCCAGGGAGAACCAGCCCTTTTTCTTCTTTCTTCTCTGAATAATTTGGCATCATTCTCTTTCATTGCAAATTGACTTTTATTTCAAATGGCAGTAAAAAGCCCACTTGACATTGGCTCTATAAATTTAAAGTTCTGAAATCTGGAGATAGATTAATTGGTTCAATCTGTATCTGGCTCCCTTCTCTAAATGAATGAACTATGGCCAAAGTGGATGGATCACGTAAAAATTTTCAAACTCCTCAGTGGAGAGGAGCTATAGTCCCTCAGGGAAATAGTCTTGGGGTGGCAATGCTATAAACATTTATGATTTGCCATTTCAATTACTAGCAGTTTTCTGATAATACTTCAAATATTCTAATTGCTGGTATATTTACTATTTCACTTCAGGCACTAATACAAATGATTAAATGGAATAATTTTTCTTATTTGATATGCAAAATTTCTATTCTAAAACCATATGTATCCTACTATACATACACACCTATCTGCACTGAAATACACACGCACATGTATAGTGAGAACATATATTTAAAAATATAAAGATAAATGCATACATATAGTAAGGCCTATTTGTTCAGGTAGATTTAAAAGATAAGCTAGTGTTTCATGATAAAAAATTAAGTAACTCATAAAAATAGATAAGCTAAAACCATAGCAGAGAGGTTTTTTTAATATTTATTTTCTTTTAAAATGTAATACTGTTTTTCAGACCACCATTCAGCAATAAAAAAAAAAAAAAAATTAGCATAGGCTGGGCACCGGTACCTCAGTGGTTAGGGCACCGGCCACACGCACTGGGGCTAGGGGGTTCTAACCGGGCCTGGGCCTGCTAAACAACAATGACAACAACACCAAAAAAACAGCCAGGCATTGTGGTGGGCACCTGTAGTCCCAGCTACTTGGGAAGCTGAGGCAAGAGAATTGCTTAAGCCCAAGAGTTTGAGGTTGCTGTGAGCTGTGATCCCCCAGCACTCTACCAAAGGTGATACAGTAAGACTCTGTCTCAAAAAAGAAATCAGCACATATCTATGCCCACACATATGTATGCAAGGGCTGTCCAGAAAGTATCCAGCCATTGTCAATACAATTTTTCATATTACATGGTTG
>CAUYRH010073164.1:0-18660 GCA_963574655.1 Perodicticus potto
ATAATTGGGTTTTAGCCTTCATATGAAAGCTATAAATTAGCTCTATATTAGGGCTGAGTACATTGGATACTTTTTCTTCCATTCTTGAGATACTTTGCTAAGAAGAATATGTTCCAGCTCCATCCATGTAAACACAAAAGAAGTAAGGTCTCCATCTTTCTTTAAGGCTGCATAGTATCATAATTTAAAAAAAAAAAATCAGTTCCCCATTCTCGTACAGAGCACTTTTCACTGCAGTGTCTCTGCCATGCGGCTTCTATTAGTAGTAATTTCCAGCCACTTCTTGAGAATTTGTCTTATTACTACCTTTCTATCACTAAGTTAATTTTATCTGCCTCTGTAATTCTATATTAGATTGGCCACATTAGTATAGTACTTATGTCAGGATGTTAAGAATGTGTGTATGTGTGTGTTTAATGCCTATAAGGACATAGTGCAGACTTGATACATTAAATAAATAAATGAATGAGTTAGATAAGTGCATATTAAATAAATGAACACAATTTAAAGTGTAAGTGTGAGGCTTGTCTTAACTTTTCATATTGAGTAACAAGTCTTTGAGTCTCATACTCTTTCATAAATGAAGATACACCTGTAATATTGGCCTACTTATTCAATAATAAATGAAAGAAGATTTAGTTTAGACATGGTATATTAAACATAAGTGTTTATTTTTGTTCCTGCCCAATATCCCCAGGAAAGGAACCAAAATAAATAAATAAATAAATGACAGTAAAGACTATTTTTTAAAAAGTTATCAATAAGCAATATGAGAAGAACAGGAAAGAAGATGCTGGTGACTAGAAATGGAAAATGAAAAACGTATGGATAAATGGGAACTGATGGCAGATCAGAAAAAATAAAACTTATGAATATGCAGAAACTTAGAAGGTCTTTGGAATTGGCACTATGAGATACCTCTTAAGAGGAATCAAATGTGAAGATGAATAAAGGAAAATTGGATGAAAATTTGTCTAAAAAGCAATTAGATCCCAAGGTTCCCTTCACACCCATTTTAAGACAAAGGCTGCCTCTTTTCTTCCATTAGGAGACTTGAGGTTTGCTGTTATGAGGAATTGTAGAAGCATTGCTCTAGCAGCACAAGGCACAGCAAAGGCCAGGGTGATGGCATCTAAAGAAAGTCAAGGGAAGTCAGTGCAACACAGCCTTCAACATGGCAGTGTCCCCAATTCCTTTCCTTTACTCAGTAGTGTGGCATTTACTTCTCAAGAGAGGTGACTGGGAGATTTGATTATTTTCTCAGAAAACGGACCGCCCTCAAATAAAAGACCCTTAGGTTCTTGAATTTGATTATTCTTTAACAAAGGAACAAAGTCAGAAAGGCCTACAAAAGACAGAGGTAAAACTATCAAAATCGATAAGAAGCACGCAGAGAAAAAGAGAGACAATGTAAACAGAAGAAAACGCCAAAGGTAGAGGTGCAATGTTGGGAGAAAGATGATAAGTCACTGCAGTTGTGAAACGATAACAAGATGTAATAAAAAGAAGCATTCAAAGACTAAGAAGGAAGTTTTGAAAATTAGGTAAATGTGATATAAATTAACATGATAAAAGGTGGTGGAATAGGTAGCACCAGGAATCTGATGTAACTATTTTGGAATCCTGCACCCTTTCTTTATAAAAACATCCTTTTTTGATAAAAGACTCAACAAACTAGAAATAGAATGCTTAAACATAATAAAAGTCATATATATAAAGTCCTAGAGATAACATCATATTCAGTGGTGAGTGATTGAAATCGTTTCCACTGAGATCAGACTAAAGGCAGTGATGCATACTTTTACCACTTCTATTCTCCACTTTCTATTAGTAGTCCTAGAAACCCTAGCCAGAGAGATTAGACAAGAAAAAGAAAGAAAGGTCATCCAAATTGTATAGAAATAAGTCTCAGTTCACAGATGCTATGATTTTATGTGTAGAAAAACCTAAGGAGTGCACACAAAAAGGAAAAAAAAAAATAAAGTTAATGAACAAATTTAGCAAAATAACAGGATACAAATTAAACACAGAAAGTTTGTTTTTCTATACAATAACAAGGAACAATCGGAAAAGCAAACTAAACAACCTCCATTTAAAATAGCATCAAACATGGTAAAATACTTGGAAATTAACACAAAATGCAGTATATATACACACAACAGACTATTAGCAACCTCCGAAGGGATGGTTCCAAGGGGAAGGGAGAGGATGGAAATGGGAAGTTATTTTCTACTATGTGTAGTTTCATGTTTGCAAGGAGAAAACAGTTCTGGAGGTGGATGGTGGTGATTGTTACCCAGCAGTACAGATGCACTATATTATCATGGAACTATCCACTTAAGAATGGTTAAGATGCTATATTTTATGTTATGTAACTTTTATCACAATAAAGACATGAAAAGGAAAAGCTGATTAGACTGGTTAGAATGTTAAGTTGAGGATATCACCATGAAAAGAAAATATAGTAAAAGCTAAAAATCAAAACAAAAAGAACGTAAAGGAGAACAAATAAGAAAATTAAAGGACAAGTTGTGAAGGTGAATCCAGAAGAAGAAAGGAGAGAATATTAGAAGAAGATTATTATTAAAGAGTTAATGAGTAAAATTTTGTATAAATAAAAATAATGAGGTGCCAGACATGTATCTTGGTAAAATTGTTTTGAGTATATCATTTAAAAATTCCTAAACACTAAGAGAAGAGGGAAGATTTGAAATGCTTTCAGAAAAAGGAGAGAAAACTGTTATACAGAAAGAATATTGATGTAAATGGGATTGACTTTCTACTTCTGGTTTTAGAAGTTAGAAGACAGTAGGAGAATTTCAAAATTTTCAGGAATGTTAAAGTATCCAGACTTATAGCTGTTGTACAAGACTATGGTACTGGCACAAGAACAGAGTTACAGACTGATGGATCAGAACAAGAAAACCCAGATATAAAACCGTACTCATATTGCCATTCTGATCCTTGACAAAGCAATCAATAACATACCCTAGGGAAAAGAATCTCTATCCAAGAAATCATGCTGGGAAGATTGGATACTCACATGTTGAATATTGAAACAGGCTCCATACTTCTCACCACTTACAAAAATTAATTCATGATAGCAGATTTAAACCTAAGGCATGAAACTGTAAGAATTCCAAAAGAAAATGTTAGAAAACCCTTATAGACACTGGCCTAGGGTAAGACTTTATGAAGAAGACCCCAAAGGTAATCATAGCAACAACAAAAATAACCAAATGAAACCTGATTAAATTGAAAGGCTTCGGCACAGGCAAGGAAAAATTGATAGAGTGAATAGACCTATAGAATGTGAGAAAATATTGCTGTTATACATCTGATAAAGGCTGATAACTAGAATCTATCAATCAATCCAATAATCAAGGGAAAAACATCAAACACATTAAAAAGTGGGCAAAAGGCATGGATAGAAGCTTCCCAAAAGAAGACAGATTAATGGCAATAAACATGTGAAAAATGTTCAATGTCTTTAGTGATCAGGGAAATGCAAAGTGAAAATCACAAGGAGGTATCACCTAACTCCAGTGAGAATGGCTTTTATCAAAGAAAACCCAAGATAAAGATGCTGGTGTAAATGCAGAGAGAAAGGAACGCTTATACACTGTTGGTGGGAATGCCAACTAGTACAATTTCTCTGGAAGGTTATATGGGATTCCTCAAAGAACCAAAAGTAGGGCTACCATTTGTTCCCAAATCAAAAGAAGTCATTTTATCAAAAAGACATCTGCACTTGAACATTTATTGCAAATGATGAAGATATGGATAGTGCTAGGTATTGAAGCCAATTGCCCAAAGTCCTTACAAGCTTTCTCTCTTAGGAAGGTACTGGAGGGTGGGTTCCTCCAAAATTAAGTGGTAAATGGTAGAAGACATGGGATTCTGTAAAACAGGCCTGTCCACAGGAGAGGAATTTTAAAGAATGGTATATATAATCATAATATGCAGCTTGACTCAACCATAAACAATGTTGGCATAGTCATAATAATTAAGTGCTAAATATTGACAATCCAAATTTATGATAAAATGTGTTAGGACATCTGAGTATCAGACAACAAACTGGTGTCTACATTTTCCAAACAAGGAAGGCAATATAATGTTTCAAACTTTTTAAAAAATCAAAAAATGAGCAGTTTAAGAAGCTATTTATAGATGTGGAGACAAATACCAGAATACAAAGCTAAAAGAATGAAATATGCTGGTTTGTAGGTGGTGGAAGTCAGAAACAGGAGGATATACAACTTTTAAATTCTGTTAATTTCTGATTAGACATACACAAAAAGAAACAAGTTAGAAAGGAGAAAATCTTGTGTTTATTGGTGAAATCCATTCTTTCTTTTTTGATGACTCCATTCTTTCTCGAAAATAAGTTTTCTACTGGATTTCTCCTATGATAATGTATAAGTATCTGTCTGTAGTAGTGCTTAGCATTTGTATTATGAGCACATGTTGACATGTAATCTGTGTGAGCTGAGCTGAGTTCTGGGTCCCATTCATCATTTTATCCCAGACTCTAGTATAATACTTGGCATACAAGAGATAGTAGTTGAATAAATGAAATTCTGACTGAAAAATGAATGAATGCATAATCATTATTATGATTTTTATGAGCTTCATAAATCACAGATTAATATGAGAAAGAAGACACGTTTAAAGATTTTTATGAAAAGTGGGTATTGAAAATATTCCCAAAGAGATAAGCTGGAACAAATTGCATATCGCTACATAGGCACATGCATTATATCATCTTCAAAGCTTCCAAGTTTATTACGTTACGTCACACATGTTTAACAAATCCCCTTCCTACTACATTAAGTAGGTTGATTCAAAACCTGAATCACTGAATTGTTTATCTTGGTCACAAACACAACATGATCAAGCCACAGATCAATGGGTGCAATAAGAAAAGAAATGAGATTTTATAAGTATTATAGTAATAGGGCTTATACATTATAGGAAATTGATCTTACTTGGGTGTGGAAGGTGGATGGTCAATGAAGGTCTGGAAGACGGGGGTCAGAAGATACAAGAGAGTCACAGTATAGTTCATCTAGAGTACAGGGTGAACAAGCTAGAGCTTATGAGAAGATCTGAGACTCCAAATGCAGGAGGCTTCAAAAGTGGGGGCATGCCTGTACACTGTTGGTGGGACTGCAAATCAGGACAACCTCTATGGAAAACAGTATGAGGATGCCTCCAAGAACTAAAAGTAGACCTACCATTCAATCTAGCAATCCCCTTCATTACTGGGTATTTACCCAAAGGAAAAGACATCTGTACTCAAATGTTTATTGCCTTGCAATTCACAGTCATAAAGATGTGGAATCACCCCATGTGCCCATCGATTCATAACAGAATTAACAAAATGTGTTATATGTATTCCATGGAGTACTACTCAGCCATAAAAATGATGAATGAATGCCTTTTGCAACAATCTGGATGGAGCTGAGACCATTCTCCTAAGGGAGAAGTACCTGAAGAATGAAAAACAAACATCACATATACTCACTATTAAATTGGAACTAACTCCATCACCCATGCCCAACAATAAAAAAAGAAAAATTGCAACTAACTGATACACATATGTGAATAGAGGGAAGTACAACTCCTTGGAAATAAAGTGGTTGAGGGGGATAAATCAACCTAATGGATATTTTGAACACTATTTGGGTGATGGGAAAAACTATAATCAAGATTCAAGCATTACAAAAGTGATTCATGCAATCTGAAACACTTGTACCGCTTTAATATTTTGAAGTAAAAATGGAACTGTGAAGAGGAAGCCTCCAGAGAGTTCTAGTGGAAGCTGTTGCTGCCATGTAGATAGGTCATCAGTGGGTCCACAGCCAAGCACCTGGTGGTGGGCGGGCCTGGTGCTGCTATTGGTTAAAGAGACAGAGGTTAGAAAAAAAGGTGAACATGAAACAGAGGAGGATGAAGACAAGCTGAGAGGCATCTCTGCATTTTCTTTTTCTCTGTTACCATGTCTCCTTATGACAGCTTTCCAAGAATAAGGGTTCTGCATTCCTTCTACTTCCCAAATCTTGCAAAACTCTGTTTTTGGCCAATTTTAACCTAAAACCAAACAGTGAAGAAGACTCTAGACTATGTCGTTTCCAGTCTTAATCAACTTGACATAACAAAATCTATCATAGGTAAGGAAGTAACCCACAAAAAGGGAAATGTTGATTGTATATTTACTGAACAAAAATCTAGACTCTTACAGTGAATGTCAACTTTGAAAGCTGAGGATATTGCTATCTCCCCTTAAAAATCAATTAGAAAACCTTACTACTGCTATTTCACTGCAAGTGAATGTGAAAATGAATATTCAGCTTTGCCTGATATATAGGAAATACTCAGAAAATATTCTTTTCTTTTCCCATTAAATGGCCTAATTCTATAAGTAGACTCAACAAGTAATCTAGGCCAGGCTCTGACCACTGATCTCAACAATTCCCTGATCCAGCTTATTCATACCCCAAAGCTAGTATCTCAAAGAATTGTGGAAGCCACTGTAATTTCTCAGTCACTTTTGAATACCATTTTGAGCAAATCTCTATGTGAGGTACCATAATGTGGGAGGAAGGAGTTTGCACTGAAGAATCTAACCTGGTTTGTGCTTTTAAGCAGCCAATGCTGAAGCTTTGCAGAAAGGCTGGTGTGCACATGCCTAATATCAAAGATAGAAACTGTTGTCCTGATAAAAATAATATTTAATATAGATTGTAAGAGAATGGGCAGGCTGTTTTCAATCAATGTATTGTAAACAAATTTTCTGATTTATACTCACTAGGGAGAGAAGGAATGAAGGGTTATGAGAGGGCTGTGAATTATATCCTGAGGTGGAGAGAGAACCCACCAACGCTAACATCTCATGGCCTTCATTTTCTCAGCATCCTTAGTAATGGCAGAGTAAAATTATTCATGAAAATAAAATTAATCAACTTTAGGACAAATAATTTTCTGGAAGGGAATAAAACAACAGAGTTTTCTAGTAGCATTCTTAACTCTGAAATTGTGAACCCCTTTGAGATAGTTATTGATGAAATTATTATGACACTCACCCTTATTTAGGCAAGAGATTTGAATTCCTATTGTGACTAATACACATTCCAGGGATACTCATTCTTTTCACCTCCCTCCCACTGTCCTATTTATTTATATTTTTGATCTAAAGGTTCAGATTCATTTGCAATAATTGGCAAGAAAAACGTCAACACGTCACTCATTTTTATAGAGTTTATGACTTAGAATTCTTTAGCTTTCTTGAAGGAACCAGAGTGACCCTTTTCATAGGTGGCTCACCAATGGTTAGGTGATCATAGGAAAAGAGCTGAAGAAAGAAGGAAGATAATACAATTGTGTCTAATTCATAAATGATAAAGTAGGATCCAGAAGCTGATAAAGCATGTCTGTTAGCTGACCGGGGAGTTCTGGAAGTTGTGAAAGGAAGCCACATCAAGTGACTTTTTTGGAGGTGATAATCTATGGATACTCTCTGGGCTGTCACCTCCAGGTGTGTAGAATCTGCGTAGCAGTGCTAATGGTATTTTGCACATGGGTAGTGATAGCCTGGTGTTCACTTCTTTCATAAGCCTTCATATTGTAATATCTGATTCATAGCCAGCACTTCAAACTTTGTATCACAGACTCATTCATTTTGATTCTTAGATTTTATATCTAATGGCATATCATTTTTAAGGTACTTACATGAATTCCATTCTTATATTCACAGACAGTATTTTTAACTTGTTCATGTAAAAAGAAAAAAGGTTTAATAATTTGATTGCTTTGTTCACTAAAATAGTAATCTTAAAACACTTAAAATTAAACCGAAAAGTCAAGATGTTGTAAAACATCGTTAAGACAATTACATAAGGCTCATGGGCTTAGATATTACTGTAACGTTGACAAGTTGGGCGGAATGAAAGATTATTCAAATGTCTTAACTGATTTTCAATCAAGGGATTGAATCTGAGTTTCCTATTTTTGGCTTTTAAACTGATTAGGGGAGAATTTTTTACTTTATTAAAATCAGTGTATGATTTTGGAAAGCAAGTCTGTTATAGAAATGGAAGCTATGTCAAGCAAAGGGGCTTCAATCCTGTCTTGGCTGTAAACATCTTAACTTCAATGCAGTACACGCCAAAAATATGCCTTGTTTTATCAAGCAGGTTTGTTTTAATAAACCCACACATTCTGACCTACATCAGCTTTAAAAGTCAAATACCAAATGATTTGGAAATCACTTTGGAGGAAGAACATACGTTATGATACATTTTTCCTTGCTTGACTGGGTTGATGACAAAACCTTTGCATACTTAACAGTCACAAGAGGCAGTGAACCAGAAAGTCCTTTGTAAGATACGTTGACTACTTTCCTCTGCTTCGGATGTGGGTTCACAAGAGTTCAGAGGGCATTTTTTGCCAGGAAACCTAAAACTTCAGAAGGACACCATCTCTTGATATGCAAGAGAGGACTCTAGCCCTAATCTACATTAATCCTTTGGTTTGTTGATATATACAATGAAGTAAGAAGAGTTTACCAGGGTTAAAGAGGGTTATGATGCAGATTAAATAAAATTACAGATGCAGAACTTGGGACATCTTAGACATTTGTTATATACTTACTTCTTTCATTCAGTTCCATAGGTGTTAGACTTCCTTTGTGGTTAGTGTCAAGGAACATGAATCCATAAACAGTACATAAAAGGCAAAAGATATCAAACTATTAGTAAACACCTGTGTAGTTATTATGCCTATTAATCTACAGGTTACATTTGACCTATCTTTCTAATAAAAAGGTTACATAAAATTTTAACTCTTTGATTATTCTACCATATTTTGACATTTTGAATACATTTAAGGTTTTATTTACTTTGACTAAAGAATCTTTCAGATTGATTATATATATACATATATATAACGATTTTTAGCACCTTATAAATAATGAGAGTGTTTTGAAATCTTATAAGCATCTTCTAATTTAAGTAAATAAGAAAACAGAACTTTTCACCAGTTCATCCAAAAATCTCTGCAAAAATCTTAAGTGTAATATTAGTTTATTTTAATTTGTAAGGCAATGTTATCATTAAGAAAACTGGCTTAAGGAGTACTATGTTTTGTTTGTTTATTTGATAATGCTCTGGTAAGCCATACAACCTCAGATATATATTTAATTCCCTTAAACAGAGTCTGGGTTTTCTGAGACATGGCGCAGGGCCCCTTAAATCATCTGAAATGATTTGTAGGGGGAGATGGGGTCACCATTCAAGTTTCAAGCACTTCAGATAACAGGAAATGGTAAACGAGAAAACACCCTGACCTGCAACACAGTGCAGCAAGAATATTGTGTTTATTCCCCCATCCCTAATCTCCTGCAGCACCTGGATCACATTTGTCTTGTCCTGCTTGTCACACTGTGTTTTGATCTTGGCCCTCCATGTCCAATCTGAGCACCTTAGTATAGATATCAAGTCCTAGTTATCCCTATATCTCTATGACTTTGGAATATAATGGATCTTTAATAAATTCTGCAACAAGAAATGGATTGTTAGGAAGAAAACTTTTCATAAATGAAAGACAAATATTTGGGTTGAGTTCCCAGTTCAAAACATATCCAACCTAATTTTTTCATGTTATGATGCAAACTACATCATTACTTAATGATGCTCTTGACTCAGAAGGATGTTTTTGATACCTCCCTTATTTCTGCCAATATCTCCTTGGCTGACTTCCTCATTTCCTTCCTTCCCTCATTTAATGTGCGCTCCTGACTCAGCTTCTGGAAGAGACCTTCTCTGATTACTTTATATATTCATGTCCTCCAGCCCACCCTTGGCACCTGTAATCTCCACTACCCGCTCTCTATTTTCATTTTCTTAAAAATCAAGGGAAGGAGGGAGGGGCTGTGGGGGCAAGGGGTGTGGTACACCTTTTGGGAGCAGGAAACAATTACAAGAGGGTCCTTATCTAACAGAAGCAATCAATGTAACCTGGTTTTCTGTACCCTTAAAGAATCCCCAATAACAAAAACAAAAAATCCTTTACCTTTGGGCAGCGGCTGTGGCTCAAAGGAGTAGGGCGCCAGCCCCATATGCCAGAGGTGGCAGGTTCAAACCCAGCCCCGGCCAAAAACTGCAAAAAAAAATCCTTTATCTTCTAAAATCTTGTATCACCTAATTATTTATTATAATTATCATACAGTTCTCCTTACACAATTGATTATCATTATGTAATGGCCTTTTGATGGTTTTTGTCCATAAATTGTCCATTATAGGTACATTTATTCCTGTATGCTTTTAGATTCTACTTGTGTGGAATATCCCTTTCCATCCCTTCACTTGTAGTGTATAATAAACAGGAGACGTGAGTTTCTCGTAAGCAGCACATAGTTGGGTCTTCTTTTCTTTATCCAGTCAACACATCTATGTCTTTTAGTTGGGAATTTTAACCATTTAGATTCAAGATTGTTATTGGTAGGCGAAAACATAACTCCTGTCATTTCAGTAGTTGGTTTCTAAGTGTTTTGCATAATATTCTTTGTTCCTTCCTTTCTCTCTTACTGTTATTTTCATGATTTGGTGGTTTTCTTTAGTGACAACATTTGATACGTTTCTCTTTCTCTAATTGTGTACTTGCCCCATCAGTCAGGCTTGTAGGGCTGGTCTATTGGTGGTGACTTCTCTCTATTTTTGCTTATCTGAGGAAAACTATCTTCTTTTATTATTTTATTTTATTTCATTTCATTTTTTTCATATCTGAAGAATAGCTTTATTTGACTACCATGCTTGGCTGGCATTTTTTTCTCCTGGCACTTCAAATATATCATTCCATTCTTTCTTTATTTCTGCTGAGAATTCTGCTTAGTCTCATGTTAACTTCATTATATGTGACTTGATGCTTTTCTCTTACTGTTTTTAGACATTTCTCTTTGATTTTTGATAGTTTGACTATACTGTGCCTCAGAGAGCACCTTTTTAGGCTTAACCTACTTGGGAGTTTTTGAGCTTTTTGTATTTGTATATCTATACCTGTTCCCCAACTTTGGAAGTTTTCAGCTATTATTTCATTAAATGGACATTCTGTGACTTTTCACATTTCCTTTCTATCTGGTGCTTTCAAAATCTAAATTTATTCTCATGATCATATTTCATGTCTGACATGAGTTTTCTTCATTCCCATTTATTTGGTCTATGTTATTTCAAAAGTTCTGGCTAAAGTTTAGAAATATATAATTATATTTTTTATTGAATTTATTGAATTCTTCACTTCTGGATTCCTATTTGGTTCTTTTATGATAGCATTTCATGATTTTTTTTTTAATTCAGATCATGAGTTGTTTTCCCAATATCTTTGTATTATCTGTTTACTCTTTTATCTCATTGAATTTCCTTAAAATGATGATTTTTTTCAGGTATTTCTATTTTTTATACTCTGTTACTGGGGAATTATGTTTCTTTAGAGAGATTGTCTTTCCCTGCTTTTTTATGTTTCTTGTTTCCTTATGCTAATATACAGAGGATACAAAAATACATATATACATTTTAAGAGAAAAAACTATTCTATTTATGCCAGTCATATGTTAACACCTACATTCATTTGATTCACAGAACCTTTTGAGTGAATGTCTACACATTGCTACTTGGGCCGTAAGTCATGACATGCATGCACCACAGTAGTGGCTGTGGACCCTGGATGGCTGGTCCTTGGGTCCCTTGGTGGGGTTCAAAGGTTTCTGTGATGATGGTGGGAGATAAATAGGTCAGTCTTTGAGTAACTGGGCAGTGCATACAGGCCCTTACATTGTCATCAGATGGGGCTTGGGTGCGCCAGTCTTTGGATCCCCAGGCAGAAGGCACAGGTACCAACAGTGATCATGGTGGGTCTGGCATGTCAGTCCTCAGACTGTGGGCAATGTTTGCAGATATTAGCAGATTTTTATCCAAAAATTAGTAGGAAACATACAGGGCTAAAACTATAAATGGGAAAGAAGCAGTGATCACTGCTGAGATGAGATTTGTTTATTTGTTTTCTTTTCTCTTTGCACAAATTTTAAAAAATTGTTTTCTGTGCTCACACATGACCAAAAAGGAATCTTATTTTTTTCTCATTCTATCATGATCACTGAGTGACTACATATATCATTGTTTATATTCAGCAAGAAAATTCTGTGGCCTTCTTCTTAGGGCCCGGCCAGATACCTGCTCACAGTTGCCAGGGCTGCTTGTTACTTTCACAGCTTACTATGGCTCTTGCCAAATTTTCTCCTCCATAAACTTTGTTTATGTTACTTGCTCTCTAGACTTCCTGATTTTTTTTTAAGGTTTACTGGACCAAGTGCCATTGTAGCCTGCTATTAGATTGGCTTTAAACAAAGGTGAAGTTTACTCTTCTCTTTGACCATCTTGATCAGTTGCTTGAAGGCTCATACATAAACTTCCCTTTTCTGTCTCTTATCGGCTTTTCCTTATTTCCTATCAGATTGTGCTGCCAACACTTTAGTACACTTAATGTTAAGAGCACCAGCTCAACCATTGAGTTCATATATACTCTTGTGGGGGTTATTAGATCACTTTAGACCTATCTTTTCATCCCCTTAACTAAATGGTGTTTCTCACAGGCAAGAACTAAGTCTTTTTTTCATTTCTTAACACATGTAACAGTGGTGACTGTACCAGGAACAGTTAGGAAATGTTTTACAGAATTATTAGCTAGAATTCCTGGAAAGTTTATAGTGACTATAAGAATGAGATACCATCCTCATAGAAATTTTTTCTTTCTTTTTTTTTGAGACAGGGTCTCACTATGTCAGACCCTCACTATGACAGGGTCTCTCAGCTGTATTGCCACCACCCTCAGCAGAGTGCAGTGGCAATACGCTCACAGCAACCTCAAACTCTTGGGCTTAAGTGATTCTCTTGCCTCAGACTGCCAAGTAGCTGGAACTACAGGTGCCTGTCACAGTGCCCGACTATTTCTTGTTGTAGTTGTGACTGTTGTTTGGCAGGCCCGGGCTAGATTCGAACCTGCCAGCTCCGGTATATGTGGCTGGTGCCCTAGCTGCTGAGCTTCAATCGCCAAGACAGAATTTTTTTCTAATATAATAACTAGTATGTTCTTATAAAATCTGGAAAGGTAAAATCTGAACTAGCTTAAATAATAATTCTGATTTCATCATTTCTTTTTGTAATTGAGAAGATAGATGTCTTAGTTCTTGTATCAAAATTTCTATTCTTATTTTCCATGTCTTCTATCTTTGCATTTGGAGAGCTTCTCTATTTCTCAATAATTTGTCATAAATCATTGCCAAGAATTGATGTACTCACTGGTAACATGTGCCATTCTTTGGTATTTGGTATTATTAAGCTTTAAAGCTATTGCTGGCTGTTTGTTGTAGACACTTCTGAGGGTGTTCTCCTCTCACACCCTCTCTATATCTTTCATTGGCAGGATCTTAATTTTTCCCTTCTCTAAAAGACTCAGAGTAATAGTACTCAGTAAAAACGTGTGCTTTGTTTTGAGGATTTTGCACTTGTGGTCAAGAATCACATATTTAAGAATGAACATATTTGTATTCTTTCTTCTATTGGTTAATTTTGATCTATTGTCAGTATTTTGTGTTTATTTACAAGAAAAAAAAAATGAAAGGAAAGATAAGTGGAAGCTTTTTAAAAGGAGAAAAGACATTCTCTGCATTGTTTATACATAAAAGAACATCTCTTATCCACTACTAGGAATAAAATCCCTCTGTTTTTATTCAAGTTCCAAATGTGCAACTTTTCATAATTCTCTTGATTCCCAACACTAAAAGCATTAAAAATGGAGACTATGTCAGGACATACTGTTCTTTTTTTAAAAACATAATTTTTCTACCATCTTTTTTATCGGTCTATCATCTAAATAGTCATAGTGAGAAATACATCTTTTAAACACATCAATATCTTCTTTTAAAGCTAAACAGTACCAGTACCCTCTGTGCTTTCCCAAGGTTGTGTGAGGCAATTATGAATTGCTAACTCTTCTTTGCACTTGTTTCACTAAACTTCATGTTGGCAGCATCAATGGCAATAACTGGTTCCAAAGAAAGTCAAATAAACATCCCTGTCTTAATATACTGTAGATATATGAGGTTGGTTCAAGGAAGACAAGTCATTTTTTGGAGAGACTAAAACATAGTGGAAGATTCATCAGGCAAAGCTTGGGGTTGAGGTGGAACACAGACCAAACTGCAGACTATGGAAGGAGGTATGGCTTACATAGTAAAGGTGGGTGTTTGAAACATGGAAACAAACCAGAACAAACCAAAAGTGGCAATCCAAGTTCACTAAGTAACTAAGAGTTACTTAGTCCTAAGAGCCAGTGGAACACTGTGACAGGGAAGAAGAAAGTAGTGGTTTTGTTTATAGCAGCTCAATTTACATTTCACAAAGATGTGGAAACAACCCAAATGCTCATCAACCCATAGATGGATTAAAAAGCTGTGGAATATGTACACAAGAGAATATTGTTTGGCCATAAAAAAATGGAGGCTTTATATCTTTTGTATTTACCTGGATGGATTTGGAGAACATTCTCCTAGTTAAGTATCTCAAGAATGGAAAAGCAAGCATCCAATATACCCAATACTGGGTTGAAACTAGTAGATTAACCATAACAGGCTGACACAAGAGAAAAACACAATTAAATTCAAGAAGTGAGGAGTAGTTCCAGTAAGTTAGCACCTAATGCGTACAATGTTGGGGTATGTAGTACACTTCCTGGGTGAAGGACTCAATTACAACTTGGACTTTACCTTATAAATGCAAACAATGCAACACTTTTTAAAAAAAATTCATTTTTAGGAAAATGTTAACAACCTTTAATTTTGATTTTTATTTTAATTATTTAATTAAATTTTATTAATTTTATTTTTATTTTATTAATTTTATTAATTTTATTTTTTATTTTATTTAATTATTATTATTTTTTTAAAGAACAAACCAAGATAAATACATTCAGAAAAGAAATCAGATGATTGCTGCAACAAAATATTGAGCAATAATAATAATAATGATAATGCAAAAAAAGTAACATTCACATTGTCTAATAATAGTATGTCTATTGTAGAATGCTTTGACTCTGAGGTTCAATATAGAGTCATCAGTTAACTTATTATTTTTTTACCAAAGTCACAAAAAATGGACAAATAATATTTATAAATAAAAATAAAAGATAATTTCAAAAAACAGATCATGCCAAATCATATAGACAATAGAAAAAGAAGAAATACTTTAAAATCATTCTGCTTCATCTGGATATGCCAGATTAAAATGGGAAAAAATATATTATTATAAAGGGGAAATTATAAATATATTTCACTTATAAATGAGGATGCAATATCCTGAACAACATATTAACAAGTTGAATTAAAAATTAATGTTTAAGTAATGTACTTTGGTCAAAATTAAATCCAATTTATGTGACAATTAGTCACTATTTTCTTTTCTTTTCTTTTTTTTTTTTCTTTCCCACACCCCTCTCTCCTCTGTCTGCTCTCCCCTTCTCCCATGCCTCACCATGTCATTAATTATCATTAAATGTCCTCATATCAAAGTTGAATACATAGGATTCATACTTCTTTATTCCTGTGATGCTTCACTAAGAAAAATGTGTTCCACTTCCATCCAGGTTAGTACAAATGCTGCAAAATCTCCATTTTTCTTGATGGCTGAATAGTATTCTATGGTATACATATACCGCAGCTTGCCAATCCATTCCTGGGTTGAAGGGCATTTAGGCTGTTTCCACATTTAGTGATTGTAAATTGAGCTGCAATAAACAGCCTAGTACAAGTGTCTTTATAATAAAAGTATTTTTTTTTCCTTCTGGATAGATGCCCAGTAATGGGATTATAGGATCAAATGGGAGGTCTAGGGTAAGTTCTTTGAGGTTTCTCCATACTTCCTTCCAAAAAGGTTGTATTAGTTTGCAGTCCCACCAGCAGTGTAAAAGTGTTCCTTTCTCTCCACATCCGCGCCAGCATCTGCAGTTTTGAGATTTTGTGATATAGGCCGTTTTCTCAGGGGTTAGATAATATCTCAGGGTGGTTTTAATTTGCATTTCTCTAATAATTAGGGATGATGAGCATTTTCTCTTGTGTTTGCTAGCCATTCATCTGTCTTCTTTAGAGAAGGTTCTGTTCATCTCTCTTCCCCATTGATGTATGGGATTGTTGGTTTTTTTCTTGTGAATTAATTTAAGTTCTGTATAGATCCTAGTTATTAATCTTTTGTCTGCTTCAAAATATGCAAATATTCTTTCCCATTGGGTAGGTTGTCTGTTTGCTTTGGTTGTTGTCTCCATGGCTGTACAGAAGCTTTTCAGTTTAATTAAATCCTATTTGTTTATTATTGCTGTTGTTACTATTGCCATGACAGTCTTCTCCATAAAGTCTTTCTCCAGGCCAATATCTTCCAGTGTTTTTCCAATTCTTCCTTTGAGGATTTTTATTGTTTCATGCCATAAATTTAAGTCCTTTATCCATATTGAATCAATTTTTGTGAATGGAGAATGGTGCAGGTCCAGTTTTAGTCTTTTACATGTGGATATCCAATTCTCCCAGCACCATTTATCGAATAGGGAGTCTTTCCCCCAGTGGATGTTTTTGTTTGGTTTATCAAAGTTTAGGTGGTTGTAAGTTCTTGGTTTCATTTTCTGGTTTTCTATTCATTTCCAAATGTCTACTGGACATTGGTGGTTGTAAGTTCTTGGTTTCATTTTCTGGTTTTCTATTCATTTCCAAATGTCTATTGTCATTTCCAATGTCTCTATTTTTGTGCCAGTACCATGCTGTCTTGACCACTAAGGTCTTGTAGTACAGCCTAAAATCTGGTATAGTTATACCCCCAGCTTTGTTTTTATTACTAAGAACTGCCTTAGGTATACAGGTTTTTTCCTGGTTCTATACAAAACACAAAATCATTTTATCCAAGTCTTGAAGATAGGATGTTGGTATTTTAATAGGGATGGTGTTGAATTGGTAGATTGCTCTGGGAAGTACAGACATTTTAACAATGTTGGTTCTTCCCAGCCATGAGCATGGTATGTTCTTCCATTTGTTAAAGTCCTCTGCAATTTCCTTCCTTAGGGTTTCTTAATTTTCTTTATAGAGGCCCTTCACTTCTTTTGTTAGGTATATTCCTAAGTATTTGACTATTGTTGGTGTATACAAAAGCAACTGACTTGTGGAAATTGATTTTATATCCTGAGACATTCCTGTATTTTTTGATGACTCCCAAGAGTATTGTGATTGAGTCTTTAGGGTTCTCTAAGTATAAAATCATATGATCAGCAAAAAGGGAGAGTTTGACCTCCTCTGCTGCCATTTGGGTGCCCTTTCTTTTCTTTTCTTTTTTTTTTTTTTTGTAGAGACAGAGTCTCATTCTATCGCCCTCTGTAGAGTGCTGTGGAGTCACAGCTCACAGCAACCTCCAGCTCTTAGGCTTAAGCAATTCTCTTGCCTCAGCCTCCCAAGTAGCTGGGACTACAGGCGCCCACCACAGTGCCCAGCTAATTTTTGATGCAGTTCGGCTGGGGCCGGGTTTGAACTCGCCACCCTCAGTATATGGGGCCGGCGCCCTACTTGCTGAGCCACAGGCGCCGCTCTATTTTCTTGTCTTGTCTAATTGTATTGGCTAGAACTTCCAGCACTATGTTGAATAATAATGGTGACAGAGGACAAACTTGTCTGGTTCCAGTTCTAAGAGGAAAAGCTTTCAGTTTTACTCCATTCAGTAAAATATTAGCTGTGGGTTTGTCATAGATATCTTCAATCAGTTTCAGAAATGTGCCACCTATGCCTGTGCTCCTCAGGGTTCTAATTAGAAAAGGATCTGGATTTTATCAAATGCTTTCTCTTCATTTATTGAGAGGATCATATATTCGTTGGTTTTGCTTCTGTTAGTAAATAACATTTGTGGACTTGTGTATATTAAACCAGCCTTGCATCCCCGGGATGAAACCTACTTGATCGTGCTGTATGACTTTTTTGATAAACTGTAATCTGTTGCCTAGGTTTTTGTTGACAATTTTTGCATCTATATTCATTAGTGAAATTGGTCTGAAATTCTCCTTTTTAGTTGGGTCTTTTCCTTGTTTTGGAATCAGGGTGATGTTTGCTTCATAGAACGTGTTGGGGAAGATTCCTTTCCCCTCAATTTTTTGGAATTATTTCTGCAGTATAGGAATAAGCTGTTCCTGAGGGTTTGACAGAATTCTGGTGTGAAGCCATCCAGACCAGGGCATTTTTTTTCTTGGAAGGTTTTTTATTGTTTCTTTGATCTCAGTGCTTGAAATTGGTCTGTTCGGGACATCTATTTCATCTGGGCTAAGTCTAGGGAGAGGATGTGATTCTAAATATTGATCCATTTCCTTCACATTGTCAAATTTCTGGGCATAGTTTCTGGTAGTATTCAGATATGATCTCTTGTATCTCTGTGGCATCAGTTGTTATTTCCCCTTTATCATTGCTGATTGAGGTTACTAGAGATTTTACTTTTTTATTTATTTAGTCTGGCCAAAGGTTTATCTATTTTATTTATTTTTTTCAAAAAAATACTCCTTGTTTCATTGATTTTCTGAATAATTCTTTTGTTTTCC
>CAUYRH010073165.1:0-24865 GCA_963574655.1 Perodicticus potto
AGGCACAAGCCACCACACCCAGATGAAAACCAATATTTCATAAAACATATTAACCGTCCATTTAAACTACTGCCTCACTTTTTTCATTATTAAAAATATATTATCACTGAATAAGTGCTTCTGACCTGACACTGTTCTACCGTTGCCTATTACTGATTACACTAATCAGATTTATGTTTTCCAGAAATGTCATCAAGCCACACGCAATAATGATGGTTCCAGTCCATGAACCCCTGTATCACTCTCCTTCCAGAGAAACCCTAAATGCCCCCTTCTATCATCGCCCAATTCAGCAGGAAGCAGTTAGATTGACTCTTCTCCCCTTTTCCCTAACAGCAGTTAGAGTTTCTACTCAGAGAGGGAGAATTGATGCAGGACATTTGGCACCCTAGCCAGCTCAGTGGAGCTGGCGGACCTGCCGCCTCCTCCTTGGTGGTGTCGGTGCTGCAGCAGCCAGCTGAAGAGCCAGCGGGCTGGATGACAGGCAAGGAGGGGGACCTCCAATCCCCACCAGAGGCTCCAATAGCCAAAAAGGCTGGACAACTGCCGAGGAGACACCTGTGCCTTGGTGTCTCCTTCACTTTATACTCAGGACTAAATGTGGAACACCCATTTCCTATGCCTAGGTCAATTTCTTGTGAATTTCCTAGGCCTCAATTCGATGAATGGACTGTGTCCATTCATTGATACATTCATTCACTTTGCCCCGGAAGGGACTGTGTTCATTCACTGATACATTCATTCACCTTGCCCCCGGCGGAAGGGACTGTATTCATTCGTTTCCTGGCCAAGGAACCCATACACCTATATATACCCTGAGACTAAAGGCTTAAAGGAGGAGATGGGGAAAGACCGGGAGAGGAACGGAGAAAGCTTCTCTCTCCCCACTTGAATACTCCCCCTCTACCAGGAGCTTTAGTGTTTTCTGTATTCTTTTCTGTAAATAAATTCTGTCTTACCACTGGGGGGTGGGGGGGTAATAATGTAATTAATAATAAAATACATGTATTTAAGAAATAATAAATAAATAAAAAATAAAATAAAATGTCCTGCCTTTTCAGGGTAACCCAGCATACACCCTCTGGGCATTAATGTGTTGTCATGTGTGACTCCTGTCTTATGGGTGTATAAAACAAACTGCAACCTGGCCATCATGGGCACAGTTTCTCAGGACCTCGTGTGTGTGTGAGTCACATACATTCAGTTCAAGAATAAACCTCTTTAAATTATTTGACAGATTTGTTTGTCTATGTTAATCCATCTGCCCCGATTTCAAATTAAAATTTAGTAAAAAGTTCTAACAGAGATAAGTAAATTAAAATGTATGAACTTACTTTTCACTTAAGGACATGAGAGTAAAAGACAACTTTTTCATTTCAGAAAGAAGACTCAGCAAAGCTGCTAGGTTTGTAGCCATCCTAAGCAAACTCAAATTAAAGATGGCAGAAAGGTTTGGATGAAGAAAGCTTTTTATTTTCCAGACTTTAATTGGAGTTCAGAAATTTGGGCCAGAAGCAGTGAGTCTTAGATGAAGAAACAGCCAGAAAGACAATTTCTTTTTCCAGGATTTCATTCTTTGAACCACGAAAAGTTGGGCTCAGTGGAGGGAACGCAAGTTAAACAGTTTTCTGTGAGATAATTTTAGGGCTGGTTTCTCCAGAGGGCTCATCAGCATTCTCTGCTGGGGCTGTCAACCTGGACAGCAAGGCTGAGAGGAGAAGCCTTTCTAATGGTAATTTACCAGTCCACAAAATCAAGTCTAAAAGCCTCTTTGAACTGGAAGGACAGCCAGCTCAAGGGAGGAGCCTCGGTTAAAACTCACTTTAGGGATTTGAAATTTATTCTTGCCAGTCAGTCATAACTGACATATGACCATAAAATCAGCCAAATCTGCCAAGTATAGAAATAAATAGTAACTAGAACAAGAGCAATTAGTTTTTGGTCTTATAGAGAACAATTCTAAAGCTTTGATCACGAAATTATAGCTATAAAATAAAACTGATTAGAGCAAGAAGAAAAGTCTAATCTTTGCCTTAAATTTTCCAATATATAAAAGTGTTTTCTACAAAATAGCTTGATTCCCACTTACCTAGTTACTTCAACCTTGGCTTGGACACACAGTCTTAAAAGCTTTCTCGGACATGCTGAATGCAAGACATTAAAATCATCCCAATCAGTCTAGGACCAGAGAAAATCTTCTAGGGTGCAGACAACATCATGAAATGATGCTCATATTTTAGTCATTAATCATTCTTTCCATATTCCCCTAATTTCATATGCAATGACTATTTCATCCCTTTTTTACATGCAATGAGAACAGAAAACCCCATCTCAGGGGACTATGTTTTTAAGTTAAACCCTAAGTACCAAAGTTCAATAAGAAGAATAGTGAAGTCTGTAGTGTTCCTGATTTTTCACACTTCTACTTAAATGGTACATTTCCTGAAGGCAGGAGTAATGTCTCTCTTGTTCACCTCCCCAGTTCAGTGGTTGGCAATTAGTGGATCCCAAAAAGACATGTATTGATGAATGGCTTTTGTACTGATCTCCTACTCTTAGACTATGTTGACTTGGTGTAGCAGGTTCAATAGTGTCCGCCCCGATTTTTGTCCACCTGAAATCTGAGAATGTGACCATATTGGGAAACAGGGTCTTTGTACACATAATTGTTTCTGCGAAGTAATCATTCATCCTGATAAATGACCATCTCTCAGAGCCCCTAACCTGGCTTCCAGTGATAGCAGAGAACCTTTATTTCCAGAACCCACACAGGAGCTTCACACTCCTGTGAAGCTATTCGCTACTTTTTGGAAAAGAATCACCCTCTCTTTCTCTACTATCTGGGACTTTTGATTCTCCATGCATGCCTAGTTCTTACTTCTGGGAAGCATCTCTGGACAGTTCCCATGGATTAATCACCCCTCCCACCTATTTTTGTTTTTGCTGTTTCTAAATCTAGTAAATAATTCTATTAGTTCACTAATAGAATTAGTCACAATGAAATCATTCCTATTGCAGTGTCTGTGCCCCTTAATATGTTATGAACCATCTGAAGTCAAGAACTGCATCTTCCTTCCAGTGGTGGTCTCAGCGTCTAGCATGGTGCCAGCAACGCTGCAGGTGTTCAGCAGACGTGTTGAATGACACCCACCATATCACAGAAGTAACTCACATAACAGTAATGAAAAGAGCACTGGATCGCTGCAGGCTAGATTTAGCACAACAGCTATTTCTTCTGTAAGTGAACCTAAAAACTGAGAAATAGCAACATCTACAGAACTAATCATTGACCTTCAAAGATTTTACATCGATTAAATGGAACATTGAATGACATCACAAAAGCTTGTGTGGTGCCAAGATTGTGATTTGATGGTGCATTTCCTATGGACAAGTGGCTCCCTAACCTTTATAAATTTTAGGTTTTTTCAGCTGCTGAACAGATGTAGGGGAAGATTACCTTCTGGTAAGAATGCAGTGACAAGGCATGCCACCCCGGCCACTATATTGCTTGCTGCAAAAGGGAGGCGTCGTCCAACACGCTCAATGGTTAGTAAGATCAAGAGAGCTCCTGGCAGTTCCACGACTCCCGAGATGAAAAAGTCTATATAGAGGTTGCCTCCTATAATTCCCAGGCGCATGACAAGTCCTTGATAGACCACTGCACTTGTGAACCTGTAGCAACATTGGAAGACACCAGAGAAGAACAAGTGAGAGATGACTTCAACCTGATTTGAAGGAAGGGGCATGGTGTAGATTTGACACAAGCTTTTAAATCCATCACGAGTCAAACTTACCAAGCAAACATGAGTATAAGTGTGCACTTCCTCATTTGGGGAGTTCTCACCAGATCTAAAATGGATGGATTACTAACT
The DNA here is from genome assembly GCA_963574655.1 of Perodicticus potto. NCBI lineage: Eukaryota > Metazoa > Chordata > Mammalia > Primates > Lorisidae > Perodicticus > Perodicticus potto. The sequence goes on from CAUYRH010073165.1 coordinate 3,873, forward strand.
TCCTCATCTGTAACAGTGATCTACATATAAGAAAAGCAGATTTCAGTAGCAATATACAGCAAAAAAACACCCTGCATAAAGCAGAGAATTGTCATTAACCAGATTCAAAGCTACAAAACGGAATAATTTTACTGAGCTGACCCGAGTCTTTCATAATCGTATCTTTAAAACCTGAGAAGGAAAAGGCTTGTCCTCTGGCATTTTTAATAGGCCAAATTCACAAAGCAGGGTTGCTGCGCAGAGAATCTGTTCTTGGGTGTAATCATGGCACTTCATGTTAAACTGCTTTGAGTAAACAAAGACGAAAGGTGTGTTCTAAAGTAACGTGCATGTGCACATTCATTAAATTGGGAGAAAATGAGAGTAAAAGTAGGCAAAGCAAGTGGGGTCCAGCCAAGTGTTTCTTTATATATTAAATCCCCAACGTTTACTTTGTCAAACACAACAGGCTATTGTCAAGTCTAAGATCTAGCATCAAAGATCTTATTTTGCTTTTGCCCATTCATTGGAATCTAACATTTTTGATCCAGGAAAATCCAGCTCATCTCTCTCTGGCCATCCAAGAAGTTGATATTTTCTTTGATTCTATTCAACAAATGTTGTTGGCCGACTATGTACAAGGACTATAAGGGAAATAAAGCAGAGAGAAAACTCCAGAGTCACAGGCTGCTCCCAGTCGAGTGTTGTTTTCTGCAGTGGCCACAGAGTCACCTCCCCACACAACTTCACGGTCTGTCCTTGCTGCTTGGAGTCTCGATTTCACCTCAGTTTTGATTTCCCCTCCTCTGGGAGGTCTTCCCTAACCTTGCAGACCTAATCATGCCCCACCTGTGCCTCTCCTCCCCAGCCCCCCTAGTAGCACCAAAAACAACTGTGTTCCCTGCCGTTGTACTTATCTGTCCCCTCCAGGAGTTCTGGTGCTCTTGGGAGGCAGGGACTGTGTTGCAGAACCAAGCAGAGTGCTTGGTATTCAGCAACTGTTTGCAGAATGAGTGAATGCCGATGCCCTAAGTCAAGTGCCCTATGATATCTGTTCCTTAGCCATTGTCTTCAAGTGAGAACCCTGACTCCTAGGGACAGGAGCCCCTCTGTCTATATGTTTAACTTCAGATCTGGCCCAGATAGAGTGGAAATCTAGGCAAAATTTCTCCAAGATTTCAAGCCAAAAGTCTCTCTAGCAGTGGTCATAAGAATTTGACTTGGAGCAAATTCACACTGACAGTACTTGGTCAATCACATATTCGAGATGGTAAAATCAGTGGGTCGACTGAAGCTTAATATCTTGTGCCTATGTTTGCTCCAGGGAAAGTCATACACACAAAAGTATGCTGCCAAACGAATGACTTCAAATCACTTTTCCCAGCAGTCTTTCCGATCCTGTGTTTCTTCTATACCAAGAAACATTGACTTTCCACATTTTAAAAATCTCTTAAATTGGGATGTGTCTTATACCCGAACTGATGAGAAAGCAACGTGTCCTGGGGCAGCCAGCGTAGTTTTCCTACTTAGCCGTCCATAAGATGACCGTGTCTTAAAATCAATAGTGTCTCAGAGTCAAAACCATAGTCTCTCTGGTGAGGAGTGTGGAAGACTGATAATTAATTTTGCCACCCATTCCTTCCTTCTCTCTCTTGACACAAAATCCAATGAATTTCAGCTGGGCCCGCACTGCCCAGCAGGAGTCACTGTTTCTACCTTCTGGTTCAATGACGGTGGCGTTGTGCCTAAGACCTCAGTATTGAGGTGGCTGAGGATGTTGTGTGCTACAGTCTAGGACCCATCCTTTAAAAAGGAAATAGCTTGAAGGCAGAAGAAGATGCTGGTGAGCTCCCACACACTAGTGAGTGGTGGAGATACACGTACAACATAAAGGAACCCTGGGAGCGCTGCCCTGCCTGAAGTGGGCTACTTGCCTTTGCGTGAGCACCCTAGAGGATTAAACCCTTTTCTCTCTTTTTGTGACTATACTTTTTGGGTCTCTGTTTCAGCAGCAAGATGACCTGAACCCTAAGTAATACGATACCAACTCAGACGTTCCTTGAGCTAACCGTCTATATTTTAAGACCCCTGTGAAGTATTTTTCTTTATCTACACTAACTTTTGCTAAAACAAGACAAAAATATCAAACATGGAAGATAAGAATTTGGCATATTATAATAATATATTATTGCATGGTTTGTTACTTTGTTACTAAAATGGTTTCTACAATTAGTTTCTATGTATTACCACATTAAAATGGCTAATACATGTTATCTATGGAGTGTGTAATATTAGATTCTGGGCTAAGTACTTTAATTAACATCAAAGCTCCATGAAGTTAGTACCTTTATTAAACTCATTTTATAAACAGAGGCTTACAACATTAAGGATAATATACCAGGAAGGCAGATAGGCTAGGATTTCTAACCAATTGATTGGAGATCTCCTGTCCTTAACTGCCACACAGCACTGCTGAATATATAGAAAGCTTTTAGTCTAGAAAAATTCTTTATAGTTGATGGTCACTTTTATGTTATTAAAGATACACTTGAGGGCAGTGCCTGTGGCTCAGTGAGTAGGGCGCCAACCCCATATACCGAGGGTAGCCGGTTTGAACCTGGCTCCGGCCAAACTGCAACAAAAAATAGCCGGGCGTTATGGCGGGTGCCCGTAGTCCCAGTTACTCGGGAGGCTGAGGCAAGAGAATCACCTAAGCCCAAGAGCTGGAGGTTGCTGTGAGCTGTGATGCCACAGCACTCTACCCAGGGCTACAAAGTGAGACAAGAAAAAAGAAAAAAAGATACACTTGAACAAAACTTGAATTTTTAGTTAAAACATTGTTTTATAAAAAAGATCTGACTAAATTAACTTGGATTTTAAAGATCTTTAAATTCAGGATTAAAACCACCTCTACTAGGAGGCAGTTTTTCCTCCACAGAGGTCTCATTACCGGCTTCTTCCAGTGATCATTTTCTTTCACTTAACACTTTTCCACAACTCAGACTTGGCTTAGCACAGCCGTGCCGGTTCCAGGCTCTCCGGTTCTGTCCAGACAACAGGATCGCTCATCCGCACACCGACACCACCGTTCACCCAGTGCACAGAGATGGCAACACTTTTACCTTTTCTTTTCAAAGGCGATACTCACTATAATAACATTGGCTTTCTTTTACTTCTTCTTCAGTCTTCTTGCTTTCTGCCCAAAGCTATCAGTTCTATTTACCAGGTATGAGTCTAAACAAATTTACTTTCACGAGGCCCCAAAGTCAACATCGTATCATTGATGGGAACTCACACACCACGTTATTTCAAGGTCTCTGGCCAGTGCAGGTAGAGTCTGACATGTAAACATGCTTGTAGATTTCTGCAGTTCCCTGGGGTTCTTCACTGTTTTGGTGACAAAATAAGAGAGCATTCTTTGTCTTTATGTCAGCTCTGTGGATGTTGCATTTTCCTGCTCAGTTCTCCATTCGCTTCCTGACAGCAGAATTACAGCATGTTAGATTTTAACAAGACAATAAAGGTCTTATGGATTAACCTGAGATTGGCCTTCTTTTTCTGCAAAGGGCCAGATGGTAAGTGTTTTTGGTTTCGTGAGCTATAAGTTCTCTGCTAGAACTGCTTAACTTTGCCACTGTGGTGTGAAAGCAGCCGTAGGTAAGATATAAATGGCTTCTGATATAACTTTATTACAAAAACAGGCTGTGAGCTGGGTCTGGTCTACAGGCCATAATTTGCTGACCCCTGAACGAGGTCAGTGCCGGAGGAATTTATACAGATCCTGCTATTATGCCCCTTACGGAGAGGAAGACATTGAGGCATAGGTAAGCTAAGTAGCTCATTCCAGGGACACACAGTATGGAGATGAACCAGGAAGCTGATCCAAAGTCTGTATTTTCACATTGCTTCTGCAGTACGCAGAATATAGTATTTATTTTATTGTTTAAAAGTATACTTGTATTGCTTCATTAACAGTTCTCATGAGGCAATGAGATTACGGTGGTTTTTTATTTGTTCTTTCCAGCTATAAATATTCTCTTAAAAAACAAAAACTGCATTTCTTTTTGTAACTGTAAAAAAAAAAGCACTCACTTTTAAAGTCATGAGTTTCAGTCAGGCACTAGCGAACCTAGCTGTAGACTCAGTATCATGCCCCCTTTCTCTTTCCTAATAGACCCCACCACCACCATTTCCCTCCAATTCATCAGCTCATGGTCTCAGGGCAGCTGACTCTGCCTCCGGCCGCAGAGGGAGGCCTGATTATCTAAGGGAGACCCTGTCCTCTGTGTTGGGGACTGGGCATGCGTCCCAATTTGAGCCAATGAGAAATGAGAGAGCAGCCCAATTCAGGACAGCTACGAAAGGGCTTCTGGGAAGTCCTTCATTGCTCTGGTCAGAGGTTCCTGAGGAATCTTCTCTCGTTCCTCTCAGGGAATGGATAAGGAAGCGGTGGGCTCAAACAGATCTTAGCAGCCACCCTACATCCATGAGGGAACCAGTGTTAAGATGAAGCTGCCTTGTCAGCAGAGTGGAGAGAGAGGGTCACCATGCATTAATAAGATTGTCGAGACCTTAGTTTGGCGAGCCCTGAACACTGCTGTAACTAGAATTCCAGACACACGAGGCAGTGAATGTCCTTATTGTCCAAACCCATTGAAGTTGGTTTTCTGTTACTTGTTGCCAAAAGCAGAATTATCTGAAGAATCCAGCCGAGAACAATGGAACTGAGTGTTTTAAGCAAAATATTTTATATTGAATAGTTAAAATAATTGCTTCAATACTCCATTTCGCTCTGTTAAAATAGTTGGTATCAGTCTTCATTTCAAATGTTTAAGCTTTCAACCAAGCAGTCTCATGATCGCTGCTTTTCCAAAGCACAAGTTTAATGCCTAATATCTATCCTCTACTGAAGAAGTATGAAGTGCTGAGTACAAATCAAAGCAATCAAGACGACAAAAACAAGCTTCCCTGTCCCGTGAATGAAAGGATTAAGAGTACTTCCAAGCAAGTAAGTACGTTGCTACATTTAAGAACAAATCCAGCTGGTCTTTGATTTACTAACATCTTCTCCCAGTGACGCAGATATTCTGAAAGATGACCCACTTTCTGGGCATCCAAAGACTTGGAGAGACTAAAAGCCGTATCTTAGATGGAATTCATCCAGTAAATCTTGGCAACTTGTGTGCAGTGGTGGCCGCAGTTATTATTCTTTTACAATAACCTCTAACTGTGCTTATTTTCTGTTGCCAAAGGGTTACTAAATTTTGCTTATCTGAGTTGCACACAAAAATACCAAAATGCTATACTAGGTTATTATATATATTTTTAATTGCTTTATTAATTTATACACAATTTATTATATTTCTACATAATTTATCTGCAATGAAAGTCAGCCATTTTAAATGCACACTTTAATGAGTTTTGAAAAATTATATAGAGTCTTATTACCACAGCCATGGTATGGAATATTCTATGACCCCCAAAAGTATCCTCCTGTCACTGTGAAGTCAGTCCCCTCCACCTGCTTTGGATCCTGGCAAGCTCAGATCTGCCTTCTGTCACGACAGTTTTGTTTTTTCTAGAATTTCACAGAAATAGAATCATACAGCATGCCATCTTTTGTGTCTCACTTGCCATTTCGTTTTCTCATTCCTATTATGCCATCTAAGTGGGGAATGCTGGTTTTGATTTGGCGCAAAGGGAAGCAATCTGGGTAGCATTTGTCTGTTTGGAGGCTTGTTGCCTAGTAATGCCGTTCTGCTCATAGAGAAAGGTATCATTCAAGGTTAAACTGCAGATGTTGGTCTCCTGTATTTACCTAAAAGAGCTGAACTGCTATTTGCTCTATTCATCTCTTTGATCACCTTTTAATTCTGCCAAGACTTCGTTTTCTAGCAACAATGATGTGTTCCATGTCAAAAGGGTACTTTATTCATCTCTCTTTGACTAACTAAGTTCTCTTTATAATTCTTCCTGGTGCCTTTCTGAAACACTTTTTCAAGTTGACATTTTAATTTAAATTGCCAAGGAAGAGAAAGACATTATAAATAACCACCTGTTATAAACATGGCATTCAGAGGACCAGGTTCGGGTCAAAAAAGACAGTCAGGACAGAGAGGAGGTATTTTACTTGGGCTTTTCTTTACTGGCTGGTTATTTAAAGAAAACCATAGTAAAGAAAACCTTAGTTTTCTCATCAGTAGCATGAGGATAAAAACACCAGCTTCATTAGAGTATTTTGAAGATTCAATTCAATAACCCATGCATACACACACAAACACACACCATAGCCAGAACACACTGAGGGTTTGATACCAGGGACTGGCAACATTAACATCACCTTTTATGACATTTGGGAGACATTGTACTTGCGAGTGACCTTTCACTGGGCACTTTTTCAGTCAGCAAACTGTAAAGGGAGCTGCCTCCAAAGGCGCCCGAGGAGAATCCTGTGTGAAGAGAAGTGCTGCTGGGCCTGCTTTATTTCCTAACATCTTTCTTTCTGTGTTGGATTTTCTTAAAAATGCCAGATGTATTTAATGTTGGTTTGGCTCTGTTGGTCTCCCAGGCTTACATTAGGGGAAATTTTCATGAAAGCACACAGAAACAAATGCGGACAACCTTGCCACTCCGACCGTGGCCTCCAAGTCAACAGCACCCTCATCCCCCTGGGGCTACTAACTGCAACTGCCCGGGGCCTGGATTCAGAGTCTGCCCTTTATTCACCCCGGAGACCAGCAAGGAAAGCCCAGAGAGTCGGTGAGCAAGTCCCACCTCTGCCCACTCCTGGGATTCAGCGCTTCCCTGGGCCCTCCCAGGGTCAGCCGGGAGAATACTGCTTCTCCACGGGCTCTGCCTGGCCAGGGGCAGGGGACAGTGTCAGCTTGCTGCATTTCCTGCCTGGCAAGCTTCATCTGGCGGTTCTTAATAGGTGGCTTCCTCACCAGTTACCGTATTTTACAAGGAACAGTGACACTGATGAGAAGGGGACCTTCCCTGTTCCCCTACAGGCTCTGTTGTCTGGAAATTCAATCTCTAAGAAGTCTATATAAGCAGAGTCTTACTTGAGGCCTGGGGCTCACCGATCCTCACTTGAAGCTCAACTACACACAAGTCTTACAGACAAGCACCGGGGACCACGGGGCCCCCACCCCAGCGATGCTGGGGTGGCCCACGCCCTCCCACCCCACTGCCCAGGGGCCCTGGTAGTCAGTCAAAGTCCATTCCCAGAAGGCCAGGAGTATGTATCTCATCTTAGGGTGCTTTCTCCAGCTTTCGGGTGGAAAGAGCATTACATGATATCCATGAAAGGGAACTCGTCAAATTACCTGCTGTGATTTGGGAATTTTTGAGAACCTCAATATCTTTTAAAACAAGAGTACATAAAAAATATTTACTATACAAGAGCTCATAATCACTGAAATGTGATTATGAGTGTTTGTTATCATGATGCTTAATGAAGTAGTTAAAAATAAACGCCAGTTCCCTAAACCAGAGCTGTCAAATAAAAATAAGTGAGCCACATGTGTAAGTTTAAATTTTCTACCGGGTACGTTAAAACTGAAACCGGCAAAACTAACTTTAATCACGCATTTCATTTTATCCAATCTACCCCAAACATTATGATTTCAACCTGTAATCAGTGCGGGATCATTTGTGAGGTATTTTACCTTCTTGCTTCATGCTAAACCTCCAGACCCCTCTGTGCAGTTTCCTAGACAGCACCTTTCAGTGAGGACTCATCACGCGCCCGGCGCTCAGCCGCACCCGTGGGGAGGGGCCGCTGTACAGGACAGAGGGAGTCCCCCTAACCTCGTGAGGTGGCTCTTTTGTGAAATACTCTGTGAGGAAGGGATTTTATTCTGTTGGTCAGCATCGGCCTAATGGAGTCCGTCCCTCCTGCAGGGCTGGGCATGCTGCCCAGACCAGCAAAAGGGCCTCTATGTACGAGGCCCCCTGAGGGACCTGAAGTGCAGCCTCACTGTTAGCAAAGGTGAGAAGGTTTCAGCAGTGGGTCACATGTTGGAACATTTCTTCATTTCTTTACAAGGTTTTTTTTTTTTTTTAACTTTTTGGAGAGAGGAAGGAAAGAAGAAAAAGAAAAGAGAGCACTTTCCTTCTAAAACTCATCCTAAAGGCTTAAACCGGATGTCAGGGGACAGAATCAGATGCAATATTGACATCAGTAGATGCTACTAATCTTAGAAACAGAAAAAGTTATAAATATCACATTCAAAAAATGCCCAATATCTGAAACTACAGTACATAAAACTTTTAGTTCCATGAACAGGAGAACTGAGTATCTATGACACTCTTGGGCCCTTGGATGTTTTGAAGAGGGAGAGAGAGAGCTGGTGTGGGTGGATTTGAGCAAACATCGGCTGTGTCACAAATGCACATCAAAGGCACACACCCCATCATCGCTTCTTGGTCTGAATGCTTCAGGAATTATTTTAAGCAGAGCTTGGCCTTTAACGTCATAATCAAGAACACATGAGTTCTTCCAATCATCCGCCTTCTCCCAGCTCAAGGGATCCGTCCTAGCTGCCCAGGAGCGTGCAGAGTCCGGAGTAACTGCAGCCTTCTCCAGCTGGGTTCCTGGCAGGTGTCTCCTGCCACGGCCTGGACACATAAGCTTCTAGGTACTCCTGCTCCTCTCCTGAGGGGGGCAGCACTTTCCACCCAGGTCAAAGACAGCCAGGGTGACATCAGGCCTGGGTCATCCAAGTGCTCAGGGCAGTGGTGATGGGGCAAGTCCAGGACAGTGTTCTCAAAGGGCCAGCAGGGCAGGGCCTGCACCTCTTATATTCCCGCCAGCTTTTTCCTCCAGAAACTGGATCCTCCTCCTCTTGTTCACGCAGCTCTCACCAGCCCCTCAGCAAGCTGGCAAAGGGTCCTCACATTGCTCCCTGTCAGGTTGGTTCACAGGTATCTTTTCCAGCCCTGCACGCTCAGGGTATTTCGTCTCCTTTCCAGCTCTGCACTGGCCCCTGCCTGCTGGCTATGCCCATGGGGATTCCTAGCTGCCCTTTGATTTCTTCTGGTTTCCATGTGCTCCAGCAAAGATAGGCTGAACCTCGCTAGCAACCAGAGATGTGTCTACCAGGAGGCTGGCCCAAGGCAGAAGTCTGGAACTTAGCAAATGTGTATGTGGACAGGAGGGACATGAGGACACCATGCAGTGGACATGGAGAGCAAGCCGGCATTATTCAGAGCACTGAGCTTGCATGCACACACTGGGACCAGGTAGCTCCACTCCTGGGCCTCTATGGTAAACCTCGCACAGCTCCAAGGGGACACCCATGAAAAAGCTGATCACAATTACAGGCAGCAACCCAGTGCCCATCATCGGGAAGATGGAGCCGTGTGACACGTAGAGCCGTAATAATGAAAGTCACATGACAGTTAGAAGCAACTCACTCACACATGGGCAAGTTGGGCAGACATCTAAAACACAGCTGAGTGAAAAAACAAGCAATACAACAAGATCCGGAGTAGCACAGTGCCACTCAGGTTTCCTAAATACACACAGAACGTTCTGCATCATGAGGAGACATGCATATAAAAGGGCGTAAACTGGACACAGAAAGTGGAGATCTACAGAGGGGAGAGCAGGGATGGAGGGAGGAAGGGAAGAGGAAAAGTAAGTGAAGCATGAGAGGGCTCTGCACAGCTCAGCAGGGACCGAGCCATGCACAGAGGCACGATTACCTCCACCCCGCACCCAAAGAGAAATGAGAACCTCACTATTAAATTGGAACAGAGCAACAGAGCAGGCCCATCTTGTTTTCCCAAACCGAGTAGCCCAGCCACGTCTGCACTCGTGGGCCTAGTGCTGTTCGTATGGGGTGGGGGATCCCTCCGTCAGCACCCTCACAGAGAGCACTGCTGTGCCAGCACAACCTAGGTGTTGTTCAGACTCACTCATTCAATGAATCTTAACTTTATTTCTTTCTGAAGAAGGGGGGATTTATCCCATGAAAATCTAACAGCTGATTTCTTACATACCATCCTCCTGGAAGAGACTCCAGAGGTTGGATCTCAATGCCTTTCTCCCTTACTAGTTAGTAGAAGCTCCTCCTGTTCTGTCTGTGTCACAGCCGTAAATCTGTGCACACCAATGGCCAGTCTAGCTCTGGGGAATTTTAACAGATTTCACCAGCTTCCCAGGGGACATCTCCTTTCTCAGGATTATTTCAGGAAGAAAGGCAATTTTCCTGGTGGGTCAAAGATCTGGCAAGCAGGACTTTCATGGAAACAGCAGCTCTGGATTATGAATAAGGCCGGGAACTCCCGCCAAGCTGTGCAGGCCTCTGCACGTATTACGTTCACTATCACTTTCAATACTACTAATACAAACCTGTTGCTTGCTTGGCTTACATAGTATGTCCTGAAATTCTTTCTCCTAATGATCACAAGAACCTGGAAACATCTCCATCCAGAGGCAGCTGACACATAGACCTGCCTGTGAAGTCTGCTGGAGTCTCAGGAGCAGGGATAGTAGATAAGTGAGGATGGAAAGGGCTTTGGCTCTGAGCCTGAACAGTGGGCCTTGCTCCTTCATGTGGAGAGGTCAGCAAGCTGGCTCTGCGTTCTTTGTCCCAGGTACTCATCTGGAGGATGGGCTCTTAGCAGCAGCAATCTCTAGGGAGAGCAGGCACCATCCATCAGGGGTGCTAGCATGTAGCTTCACAACAATGAATGCATGAAGACTTTCCTACTTTGTGAGGAAGAAGCAGGCAGAAATCAAGTAGTTCCCCAGGATCCCAGTCAGATAAGCCAGGGTCCAGGAATTGAAAGTCTGAGTAGAACCCAGGCATCGAGGAGAAGGGGCTGAAGAAAGAGGCGGCTTTCCAGGCACACAGGCTGTGTTTGGTACTGGGCACAGGCCACCAAATGCCAGGCCCATCCTCCCTTCAGGCCAGGAATCTGAGTTTGCTCAAGACTTTCAATGTTAGCTCTGAAACCCCTAAGTTCCAGGAATGCTCCTACTGCTGAACAAACGGGGAGAGTTGGCCACCTGAACAGACACCATCTGAGAGCCATGAGCTGTCCTGGGTTCTGTCAATACAATTACTCTTTTGTATGATGTCATTAGGCACCAGAATTGGCTGGTTAGATCCAGCACATGAAGTTTATACGACAATAACGATGAGTGCTCCTTTCACAGTTCGGATGAACATTTTTCAAGCTGTAGCTTGTCTTAGTAAGAAACTGTTAGGATTCTGACAAAGGCATGGCCCAGTTATTTCAAGAGGGAATGTGGGAGATGAGTTTGGGTGGGTGGGAGAGGAGGCCCCGACTGCGGCTCCTCACTCAAGGAGCTGCCCTTGGAGAGGCATGCTGGGGTCTGCCCACTCCAGCCTTTAAGTCTTTAAATCTAAGTCTTTAATTCAAATGTAATTTGAATTTTTAATTCAATTTAAGCCATACGATGCTCTGGAACATCCTCGCCTCAGTATATGTGTGGGTTAAATGAGAGTCTGTGGACCTGGGAGATGTCAGGCTGAATTTCCTGCAGTAACAGCAATTTCTTAATCACCATGCTTGAGAAAGGAACTTGGGGCGCCTGACACACTCTGGATGCAACAGTTTATCAGTGCAGTTTTATGGCCATTTTCTTGTAGCATAAATAGTTCTCCCATTTTATGCCAGATAATCTTAAAAAGTTAAAGGTGTGAACAGTAAAGACACCCATTTAGACAGAGCCCAATGAGAGGACTCAGGCTATTTCCAAAAAATATGAAGTATTTGTAAATTAATTGTTGGCTGTAAAGATCCATTTTGTGTTGGCTATATCAAATGTCCTGATGTTTTTTATGCATTTGTGAATATTCTACATTAAAGTGAGTATGATAACATGGATACCACAGTTGCCATTTTTGAGTCATTTTGAAAATAAGTGCCTTGCTCTTAGAATTGGCACCGTTCATTCTGTGAAATCAAACAATGAAGATTTAGCTCTGTTAGGGGAAAAGACTGTGTTCCCAGTGACTTTCTTATCAATAATGTTCACTATTTTCAGGACTCACACCTTTCCTGGAGACCCTTCGGGCACTCCCTGGGCCTAAACTGTGTTCTCTGGATCTGTTGAAATGAATTTGACACAGACAAATTTCAAATCCCATGTCTGAGATAACCTCTAAACACAACAGTTCACAAAGACAACACAACGACTGAAACAACACACAAAGCCCCGATGGACTTTGAAAAAGTCAGAATCACGGTGTGGTTCCTCTTTTGGAAGAAAAATAAATGTTTTTTATAAAAAATCCCCCTTTGAAAGGAAATGTATAAAACAGATATTCCCAAGGCTGGGAAGTCCCTCTCTGAAGCAACATTCGTATTTGTATGGCAGTTCACTAAATTATCGAAAAGATGATAGCTATGAAGAGTTAGAAATCTCTCTGGTAACTAAAATAACCAAAAATTAGCATGATACTTCTTTTTTTTTTTTCAGAGACAGAGTCTCACTTTATCGCCCTTGGTAGAGTGCCGTGGCGTCACATAACTCACAGCAACCTCCAACTCCTGGGCTTAGGGGATTCTCTTGCCTCAGCCTCCCGAGTAGCTGGGACTACAGGCGCCCGCCACAACGCCCAGCTATTTTTCTGTTTTGCAGTTCAGCTGAGGCTGGGTTTGAACCTGCCACCTTTGGTATATGGGAACAGTGCCCTACTCAATGAGCCACAGGCACTACCCAGCATGACACTTCTAATGAGGTTTTAATCTTCTCTGTTTGGGAAATATATCTAACAGCGAGGTCACTTATACTGAGGATGAGCCCAATGGAATCCCTTTGGGATCAGAAAGCTCACTGTCCATTCTCTATGTCCCCTGAGCACACCACCCCAGGCACCACTCACAAGCTGGTTTGCACCTGAACAAGTATTGACACAACATCAGCTTATCAATTTTGACAACCTGTAGATCAGCTATGAACATAAACTATATAGGCAGGTCTTAAACATGAGAAAAGTTTACAGCCAATCCTTATGGGTTTACTGGGCCAGAACAGCAGAAAATATCACCAGCAAATGTGGACATAATGAGTTCTACAGCATCCGAGGCTCTTCGTTCACTAGAATTGTGCCCTACGCTGCTCCACGAGCACATTCCATACACAGACATGAGGCGTGGCAGTTGGGGAAAGGGGCAGGTATTTTAGCATAAAGGACCTTAAAATCCTTGAGGAAAAGGAAATGAAAAATGCTGCCACATTTACTATCTGTGTAGTTGAACGATCCAGTTTAGTACATGAAACAGCTGTCCAGCCAGTGCGTCAGCCAAGTATTGGTAAATAATGCAGCATGAGAGGCATTAATCTCAGCCACTTGGAATAATACACATCCACTTGGCTCAGATCATTTGGTTCTGTGCTTGTGCCATGTCTGGGAAGCTGCTGACGCAAACTGGGGGGTTCTGCTGGAGCAACTCTACTCAGAATATCCCCCAGCCCCCCTGGATCCCACATGGTGATGGCTGAAGTGCAGAGAGAAAGCCCAGCCTCACAAGCACAGGTGGAGCCTCAACTGCACCACGTCTGCTAACCCCTCAATGGCCAAACCAAACCACATAACCAAGCCCAGCCTGGAAGCACAAGAAGTGCATTCCACCTACCACGAGGACAAGGAGATTACATGGCCACGCCCAACACCATGGAGCCAGGAGGTGTTTTTGTCCCACGGAAATGAGAGGGGACACAAATATTTCCAAATGATAATCCAATCTCCCACTATTAGTAACCTAAAATGTGTTGACCCCTATTCTGGCAATTGAACTAGTAATACTATGGTCAACTGCATTGGTTAGTTTTAGCTGCAAGAGCAGAGACCTCCAAATCTCTGTAGCACATAGAGACAGGCTCACTGTACCTTACAATAGAAACAGCTCCTTCCTGAGCAACAGAAACAGCATATTCCCCATGGCAGGGTAGGCCCGCTGGGGCAGCTCTGCTCCAAGGTGTTGCTCTTCTCCTGAGACCCATCTGAAGGAACGGCAGTGGGGGATGTGCTATTCTTGTGCCAGTCGCTAAGAGCAGGAGGCTGTTAGACACTCATGCTGCCTCTAAAAGCTCCTTCTCTGGATCAGTATTCTGCTACTTTTGCTATTGGATTTCACGTGCAATACCTGCCCTGCCGGCCAGTACTCTGGTCATCGTGAAGAGGTGCTTTGCACATTATCATGTTTTTGGGGAACGTATGGTCCTTTAAGATGGAAAACTATATTGTGGCCTCTAATATGACTAGATTCAGCTCTTAAGAAGGTGTTTTAAACAAAAATGTTAAACCCTTTTCATTTTTAAGATAACACTTTGCTTTTCTGCTTTTGTTGTATAACAAAAGGATTAAAAATAGGTAAGTTTGGTTGTTTCAAAACCCAAAGCACCCTTGGAGAAAGAGGTGATTCCAAGCATGAGTCTGGAACTTATGAGATGCATCTGTGAGCTGGAAATTGCGATGCACTGGGAAGTGTTCTGAAACTACTGAAAGAGTGGCAGGACTCAGGAAGCAACACAAACATGCTCTGTCTTACTAGCAATTTGTACGCCAGTAAGAATAGGAACCAAAATAACTGCAAAGGACTAAAACATACGCATTCTTTTTTAGCCCAGGAGTTCATAATGAGGCCTTAAAAACCACTCTACCCACTCATCACTTTTGGAAAATGTAGGGAACAGATTCATTATTTTGAAAAGAAAGAAAGAATTATGCATATGTCCAGCCTTTTCTGTATGAACTACACCTCAAGGCAACCAAGAGATGATGAGAGAAGTTGGCCTTCATATAAATATTGCAGAAATTAATGAAGAACTAGGGATAAAATGAGAATATTTTTTGATTTGCTACTTCTGATGAATTAATAAATCTACACCATGATGGTCAGTGGTAACTAATGTCCCAAAAGAAGGAACAGCCAACACTAGACAGCTCTTAATGGAAAGTCACTAAGACACTTAAGAAATGTTGGCAAAAATATCAAACCTGAAGCTGATCAAGCTCTATATCTAACTACCACTAACTACCATTTTATAGGGAACAGTAAAGTTTGAAGAACAAGTTGAAGGATCCTAAGGATGTAGTCAACAAAATTTAGACTGAGGGAAACGCTATAGGCAAAATCTCCCAGGATTTTTCACCCTCAAAGATAGAAGAAAAAAGAAAAAGATTAGGAACTTATAGGTTAAAGAAACCTAAAAAGGCTGACCACACAATCACAATATACAAAGTGCAAGGGTTCCAATGCAAGAAATGAGCCATAAACATGGTAAGACGTCTGGTCAGGGAATCACAGATCCTGACTTGACATTGGATAGAAAGGAATATGGTTAATTGCCTTTCCTTAGAATATTGGTATTGTGATTATTTTTATATTTGTATTTTATATACCTCTGCCCTCCCAGCGTGATTAGTCCTCTGCTGATCAGAGATTTGACTACTTGCATTGAATCTTAACAGATGAATGAGTGTTTCTCATTACTCACCTAACAAAGTCCTAAGGACAGCACTCATGGAAACCCACAGCTAAGTAGATACTTACATGCTTCTGTTTTAGAGGAAACTACTGCAATATAAAATGCTACCATGGCTGGATATGATCCTTAATCAGTGGGTGGAGGAGAGCAGATTAAGCATAGAAAAAGAATAAGACAGCCCAGAAACTGATAATTGTTAGATCTGGATGATGAGATTCATTAACCTTGTTTCTCTAATTTTGACTAGGCACAAAAATTTCTATACTATAATGTTTGAAAAGAAAAAACAAGAATGAAGTGAAAACTCATTGGGATAACAAAACAAACAAACAGCAAACAAGCAACCAAAACTCAGCTTTGGTCACAGAACTCCAGCAGTGGCGGCGAGGGGGCGCCAGTAAGTTCTCCAGGGAGACGGGAGTCCGGCTTCAGGCCTGGCTCTTCACTGGAGACCTGCCTGACCTCTGTGAACTAGAGTTCAAATTACTCAGAAGGTGCTGGATCCCGCAGTTCCTGGTCTTCTACAGCACAGCCACGTAGAACATGGAAGCACCTGCTGCCGGCACCATCTCTCCCAGTTCTGTGAATTAGAGGCTGGGCCAGTGGGTCCATGGCAGCAGCACTGAACTGGACACTCACAGGACATGGAGCTGCAGCTGCTTCTGGAAACCAGAGCCGTCTCTCAGCGACACTCACCGTAACACACAACTTGCCCGGTTAATGTGGCATTCCATTTCATAACTCATCAGTGCAGAGCTGTTTTTTTCCTCCATTCTTATGAATCTTGACTTAGATCTCATACATGCCTACCTCAGGGACTACCTATGCAGCATCTTCAGGATCCTATTAAGTGATTAGCAAAAAGTGCACATTTGACTACTAAAATTGAGGAGGAATGATTGTACCCTTGATCCATCCGGGAAGACTGACAGCCAACAGGCTGAAACAAGCTGGAAAAGCAGGGACATGTTTCCCCTGAAAAGAATTCATAGCTTTGGTGTACCCACTCAGAGGGTGACAAGGATCAGTTAATCATGGTCCTTACAAAGATCACACTTTATCTTCACCGTATATTTTATGATCCGATAAGCCTCAAAGTACATCGATAACCTATTTGTACTAGTGACAACTGGTCAGCAAACCTTGGAAAACACAGAGGCTGCTGGGTGCCACTTAACATGAGAAGGGGAAAAGGCAGAAATCTAACTATTTGTGACCCAGTTCTGGGGGCTGGGGAGGGGCCAATGCAACCAACAATACCCAATTCTTATCAGAATGTTCTTATAAGAAAATTTCTATGGAAACCAACTGAATGCTACGAAGAAAACAACGTTAGCAACTGAATATTTTTCAAGGTTTAAATCAAAACTCGTATCTTCCAAAAATTCTTCTCCAATACGTCTTGTATGCTCATCCTTCTGTCCCCGTGCATTGACTCAGTCTCTGCAGCTAACACGTTAACGCCGCATTTTTCTTCTGATGCTATTCTCTAATGATTCGGGGGTTGCATCAAAAGCATGGCTACATCCTCAACTGCACGTCAAACTTCTAGAGGCCAAAGAATAAGCTTCTAATCCCCCACCCCCATTTCTCAGCTCAGTGATATGGAGGCATACGCACAAAGCCTTTGTTGGAAGGAGGAGGAAGGGAAGGAGAAAAGGCAGACAGACCAGCATATGTAAGTGTAAAGGATGACATATTGCATTGCTGCTGAAGCTCTAGTTTGCATAAAGAGTATCTCCAAGACCACATATAAAAGCAAATCTTTAGACTAAATTCAATGTTAAGAAAAAATTTATAGTTTATACAATCAAGATGAATCATTAAATATGGGACCCACTATAATGAAAGTAAATATAATGATTTAGGTAACCTGGTGCAACTACTATACTATGAACTGAAATGATCAATTAATCTTATGATGTTATTACAACTTCATAATGATTTCTTCAGTACTTCTTATGACCCCTTTCCCAAGATGTTTTTAGTTAAGTCAAACTAAAAATTATTTAGTCAACATTTGGTAATATACACGTAATTTCAAGAAGCAAAATTAAGTACACAAGTGACAAAGAAATTAATTCACCTACTTTAACAATCTTTGGTACTAGTAATAAATAAAATTACCTCTGAGTAATTTGGTGAGAGGTATTTCCCATTGCACTTAGCAATGCTTCTCAGAATTTTTAATGCTTTATCTCCTTTCTTCCGCGTAATCAGCCAACGGGGAGATTCAGGAACCACCCTGGCAAAGGAGTGTTTGAGTTATGCCTAGGAATTTCAAAACCTAAAGGTTTGTGATTTGAGTTTTTCTATCAAAATGGATCGTGCAATTAGGTAAAAGTTTGGGAGACTATCAGGGTTGATAATAGGCCCCATGAAATGTAGATTTTCCTTGCAAGGTCCTAACAGACAGGAAAAATGCTACCTTGATAACTGGATTGTTGCTCATCAAAATAATCAATATAATACTGTTCTTGCAAAACCAGGATATCCTACAATATGATATCTTTGATTACACATGAGAAAAGAACTAGATTTAGTGAGCATTAGGAAAAGATTAGGACAGAACTTGCTTTATGTAAATTGATTTGCCCATAAAATTAAATTAGAAGAATCATTAAAATAGGTTCATTCTCAAAAAAATCAAATGTATATATACGTACAGCTTTTTGATAACTTTGTTTTTTGATCTTAACATTTTCTTATTCCTCAGCGAATTCCTGAGTAGTATTAATTTGCTTAATAGAATATGAACTAGATAATTTTATTACATTTAATTTGTATGTTATAATACTGGCAAATATGGTTTGTTGCCTTATTTTCATGAAGATATTGCAAATAAAACATAATTTGACACTCTACTTAGAATTTTGCATTTTGGCATTTTATTAATTTATTTTAATAACTTTTAATCAAATAGTAAATAATCTAAGTTCTCAAATTCTCTAAAAATTCTTAAAGCACATAGTCATTTTGGAGATGCTAGAAGATTTCCTTTACCGATTTCATTTTTGTGTTGGCTTGGAGTCTACATTTCTGTGGAATAAGTATAAATATGATAATAACCAAAACCACATTACCAGTAATAAAGGAGGAAGAGAAAGTTGGGCAGCGTTATGGCTAGCTGGATCCCTTGCCAATTGGGGATAAAGTAGGCAATTCCAGGGAGAATTATGATTCCAAGGGTGAAGAACATTTGAATCACTATTCCCACAATCCTCCTTTGTTTTGAACCTACTATTTCTGTCACTGAAGGAAAACAAACACAAGACGTTAGGGAAGCTCAGGATGGGCTCCAAAATAAACACACAAAAACAGAGACATTACACCTGTTGTAACTGTCAGTATTGCTACAACACTGGAACTCAAAGATACACTTGCTGAAATGATGGAGGTATGTCTTCCTAATGCCTCAGGCTTTGCTCTCACCCTCTTCTCAGACAATTACCACAAGCATTTCCCACCTGCCTCCTACATACCTAGACCCAGCCCTCTTCTGCATTCACCAGAGGAACACAAACAATGTCTGTGTTGGTTTTAGGACTGATTCAATGATGGTTATTTTGAAGGGTAATTATAATTATCAAAACATAAGTATAGTAAGCTGCTAAATTTTATCATTGTATCTCTAAAGATTTGTTCATTTCAGTCTCATTAGGAGATTCATTGTGAACATTATACTTTACAAATACTTTTCATTATCACAAAACAGCTTCTATTAAATGGTAATTCTCTCCATAGTATTAGACTTTTTTGTTTGTGTTACAGTTCTTTAAAAAATGTATTGCTGAGACCCTTTCTTCTCTTGCCCCTTCCCGCTAACTGCTTTCCTCTTTTCTGATCATCCTGGGATTGCTGTCCTAAGATCAGAACTTTGAAAATTCACCTGGCCTTGGGTTTTCTTTAAAATGATTCACATTCCAAAGTTACCCCTTCTGCTGCCACCAGTGACAGCCAGTCACTCCTAACACTCTTGTATACTTCCCCAACCCACAGAATGATCTTCAAAAGGTCTGCAAAGGGCAGTGTTTGGAGATAGCATAGTAATAATAGAAGGGAGTGGAACAAAGATCTGGGGCAATGATCTAAGGTGGGAATTTGCATTTCCCTGGTCATGAATCCCCCTTGACTCTTAAAGAAGGTGGCTGGTCCTAGACTAGAGCCAAAGCCGAAGGGAACAGCCAGGACCTTCCCAAGCAATCTGAGAAAAAGGTAAAGGGAAGATTTTCTTTCTCTCCTACCTAAAAGGTCAAACTTTGTAGTTACAGCAAAAGGTCAAAAATGAACTCATATACTTCTCTACTTGGGGCAGCGTCTGTGGCTCAAAGGAGTAGGGTACCAGCCCCATATGCCGGAGGTGATGGGTTCAAACCCAGCCCTGGCCAAAAATTGCATAAAAAAAAAATTCTCTATTTGAGCAGAAAGAGGAGAATTAGATAATATTTGAAAACACAGGAAAGTATTCTCAAACTGTATCACGGGGCATAATCCACAGAAAATGCTTTTAAAATGTTGTTTCAGGGAGCTATTAAAATTTTATAAAAATTAATTTCTAAT
Organism: Perodicticus potto; assembly: GCA_963574655.1. Classification (NCBI taxonomy): domain Eukaryota; kingdom Metazoa; phylum Chordata; class Mammalia; order Primates; family Lorisidae; genus Perodicticus; species Perodicticus potto. Next base: position 23,887 of record CAUYRH010073165.1, read on the forward strand.
AAAGCAAAGTTGGAAAGCATATGATGTTCCATATTTGTTTCCCAAAGTAAGGTAGCATTTTAGTTTCTAAAGCAGTCAGAATCCTGGCTCTCAGCCCTCCCACCTGCAGAGGTAATTGCTGTCCCTGCACTGAGACCTCCTTTGTTAAAGGAACGCTGGGAAGGCTGCTGGTCAGGACTTTCCAGCCATCCAGCCCTGCTTTCCAAATAGAGGAGAAGGTATAAGAGCGTCTTACCAATCACATAGCAAGTCATCCATGTCCCCTTTCCAAACACACCTTGCAGGAAGCGGAAGATCACAAACACAGAGAAATTCGGTGCAAAGGCCACCACAATGCCAGTGATGCCAACGCCAAGACAGGATATTAAGTAAACGACAATTCTGCCATACCTTTTTGAGAAAGAAAGAGGAAAAAAGCTCACTTTAAACATTTTCTTCAGCACAATGGGAAAGAACAACTTTTACTTTAAGGGTTGCTAAAAAAGCTTCAAGTACAGTAAATGTGATCTCCATATCTTCATTATTACCACGTAAAAGACAGTTGAAAACTCTACGTCTTGTTTTATGGCAAAAACATGGCAAATATGTTTATATGGATGGAGCTGGAACATATTCTTCTCAGCAAAGTATCTCGAGAATGAAAGAAAAAGTATCCAATGTACTCAGCCCTACTATGAAGCTAATTTGTAGCTTTCATATGAAGGCTATAACCCAATTATAGCATAAGAATATGGGGAAAGGGGCAAGGGAAGGGAGGGGAGGGGGGAGGCTAGGTGGAGGGAGGGTAATTAGTGGGACCGCACCTTCCGTGCATCTTAGAAGGGTACAAGTGAAACTTACTAAATGCAGAATATAAAGGTCTTAACACAGTAACTAAGAAAATGCCATGAAGGCTATGTTAAACAGTTTGATGAAAATATTTCAGATTGTATATGAAACCAGCACATTGTACCCCATGATTGCATTAATGTACACAGCT